>VYZM01010741.1:14275-26442 GCA_013398915.1 Dromas ardeola | reverse complement strand
AAAGAAAGCAGTTCGGGTTATGAAACTACATACATCTGCAAGTGATATCAAGTCCACAGGTAGAATAAAGGTAGAATAAAGAAATACCACTTCAAGCCCAGATACAAGCTGATCTAAAGCCTTATTACTGCAAAAAACGTGATCTTAATCCCTTTATCTCTTCTGCATAATGCACTCTTCTCCTGCCCTCAGCAGCAGTGGAGATTAAAAAGAAGAGAATATATTAATGTATAACTATAATGGTAAGTCTTTTTTTCATACAGACTGCAAAATGAAAAAATATTAATTATGTGTTTTGCATTACAAAATGTGATACTAGAAATATGTAACCAAAATGTAATCCAGTCATTATTATTAGAGCAAATAATGAGTGATTACAACTACTATAAGTAAATGTCACGGAATATTGTATATTTAGATGTGCTTCTTTGTGTGTGCAGGTATTAAGGCCAAGGCACACTTGATTCTTTTCCCCCTCATTCACAAATATGGCATGCAAAAAAAACCAGTTACTTGCTGTGTATTTGATAGGTGGACAATGTAAAAAGCTGTCAAGTACAGTGGAATTTATCCATCAAAATGAACTAATGAAGATAATCCAAAATCTGGCTAAATTAGTTGTGATTGATGCATTGGAAAAAGATGTAACAGTAGCAAGGAAGGAAGGTGGTAAGGCCAAAGTGGTAGGCTATAATATCGATGCACTCATATTTTTAACACATATAGATGCATCAGAATAGTGTTTGTTAAAAATGAAGATCTCATTTAGAACTAAAATTATATTCCCTTTTGTTTTCAGAAGGATGTGAGTGAAACACGTATGGTGGCTTGCAAATAGATGACTCAGACTATTTGAAGTGCTGCCTGGAACAGCAACTGCTTTCCGTTCTACCAGTGAAATGTTTATTGCATTCAGATGAAGTGCCTACACATAAACATCTGTGATCCTGAATTGTAATAATCAAAACCAAATACAGTGATTTCAAGAAATATAATGATCTGAATGAAGTGCACACATCATAGTGTTTCATCTACATATCTTCCATTTTCCCTAAAACAACAGACAGCCAGTCTATACTGTGTAGAAAGAAGAAATATCCAAAGAAGAAGAAAATAAGAGGGGAAAAAAAGTATTTCACAGAACAATCATATGTGCTATACACTTTCATTCTAGGCCTTTCTATACTTTCCTAACTAAAAATAATACTTCAAAGCTAAATGGATAGAAGGACTTAGATGTACATGACACCAAAATCCTCAGAACTGCTTATACATACAGCTACTTTATAGCTTCTCCCCTGTAGCAGCTTTAATTTTTTAACCCATCTAAGTTTCTGATAGTGCTGAATCTCCATTTGCAGATTTAATGAGGTTATTCTAGGCCCACCACTAGTGCCATGTGGTTCGGTGGCCTTTCTTAAAATTATTACATGAATGAAAACTATACAGCAGTGTTTTCCTCACCTTCTGTCTTAAGTTATGATGGAGATGGATCCAGCTCCACCCACCTCTACACCATTAAAAGCTCTTGTTCAAGGTACACTTAGCCCATACCTCAATACTGTCTACAGCATGTCTTCTAAGAGGATATCTTGACTGAGACTCACACAAAGTCAGTTGAGGACATGGCCACGTATTTGATTACTTTTTTATGCATTTGTCAAAACCTCTTCAATTAAAACCTATCTGGGACATTAAAAAGCTAGGCTTGCATTCTCCTTTTTTCTGAATTATAATTGAGATGTCTCATACCTGAGTGGGAGCAGAAATTTCCACCTGGCCTAGATTTAGATGCTCAGGAATGAAAAGTGGTGGAACATATGCCCTATCTGCTCCTTTTGATTTTCTGCTTTTTGACTAAGGCAGCCAGTGGGGTTGTGAAATCCTATTTTAGATACCTACCATCTCCTCCATGGCAACTTGTCACTAATTCTCAGCCATTAACTACACTGGCAAGCAGAACAGTTGAAAACTAGGAATGACAGTGCTTAAGAAAACTGTCTGGTATCTTTCACTTTCACTTTATATAGTGTGATTATAATTGGAAGGAAATCTTAAATATCATACTGTCTATATCAAATGTATTGTTTCTGTTTCTGATCATGATTAATAACATGCATTATCTGGTAAAAGACACAAAGAACACCTTTTCCGACGAGCTTGCGAAATAAGCAGTAAACGCAGGAAAGAGAATATGCACTAAAGCCCTCGGGTTTTATATTTCATAAATATAAAAAAATAGTTTGTATGTATCACAAGAGCAGTGAATCTTTAAGGGAGATTTTAATGAGGAAAAGGTAGCAATAGAAAAGCGTAAGACTTTTCACCTGGGCCTTTTTCTGATTTCTCACCTCTGCAAAGTTTTTCTCAATAAACTTAAACCCTTCCCAGCCCCAGCACTGCCTTCCTCCACTTTTGTTTCCAAATTATTTGCACCATTCTGTGCAGATTCAAAAATACTGTGTTGCCAATCTATTTAATAAAAAATAAGCAACCGAATTAAAAATCCAAATATTGGAAAATTTTAATCAACCACTTCCAAACCAGCTACAGAACATGAACATGATTTGTTAATTACTTTAGAAAAACAAATCCAACAATATTGTAATTGGCTGTCAACATCTCTCAAATTATTTGTTATAAATTATTTACTTCCTAATCCAAAGCAACAGCATCCCCATATCCAATTTACGAAGAACACCTGAGTCTTGCTCAGGATCCTGAGTTAGTCATCTCTGCTGAGGACTGAATTAGGGTGTAATATACATTTTTTTTCCTTCGAAAATGAGAACTAATGAGGCACTGGTGGGGAATATATGGCTAAATTTGCTGCAGCAGCAGAAAATGAAGCAATGGTGCTGCTTATATATCTGCAGATTTTGATACGGTAAATAAAATGTCATTTATTTTCCTACAGCCTCTGAGAAGACTAGCAGGAAAATAATGAGTGATATTTATAATGACCTCTCCCAGTATTCTCTCTGAATTAAGTTTTTCTTAGTCTTCCATTTTACAGAGGTCAGATGACATTAATCTTATTGTCATGCATAATGCTACTAACATCAGTAGTGAATTAAATGCAGAGTTGTACAATCACAGGAATACTACTGGAAGTTTTGCCAAATAAAATTTAACTTATGATACCTCTTATCTTATATAACAAATATTTATATTAATTGTTAAAAATAGTAGATTTTATATTAGAAATTTATATCTCTAAAATATGGCACTAGACATCTAAAAAGTACCAAGATTTTTTCTTTTATTTCTTTTTACTTCAAATATTTTCCTTCCCTGAATTAACTGTAGCAAGCCATTTCATGTGTAAACCAGAAAACAGGCAAAAAGCTATTTTCTTTCATTTTCCTCTGCTCTTCAGAATTATTGAGTTTAAAAGAAATTAGAAGGGATTGGCTTTTTCTTTATGTCACTAGCTTTTTCAAAATCCTTTACTTGTGATTGTCTTTTAAGTTGTTTTTTTTCTTTAGATTCTTCATTTCCTCTCCTAGAATAATGAGGACTATATTCCTATGTTTTCAGGGAGGGACTAGATCAGTCTGATTTGAAAGATTTGAAAGAGATTTGAAAGACTTTGTGTCAACATTCCAGACTTTAGCTTGCTGTGCACTCTCAGTGTGTATTCTCTAAGAAATTCCATAGACACTTTATGTAAAACACTATATGCCTGTACATTTTTAAAAATAATTATCTAGGAAATTTTCACAGTCAAAATATACTGGACAGAATTCTTTACAGCAGCAATTGCATGCAGTCATGTGTAAAATAATCAATCGGTACAAGCACGAGAGACTAGTACGAGAAAGTTTTACTGCTGTGGCTTCAGCAAGAATTTGACTTTTATCCACAGGTTGCCACCCAGCAAAAAGTTTTTCCAAAAAAGGTATTTTTTCAAAAAAAGAAAGAAGAAAATCAGATTTCCATTCTTGCATTTTCTTTTTGGAAACATCTTTCTTTCCCATTCTCCAAAGAAGTAAACTTGATAGCCATATATTGTCCCACTTTAAAAATCATACTCCGTAATCAAAATGAAATAATTCTGTCTTACCATTGCTGGAGAAATCACTGGAGAAAATAAGTTTAGGACTTTAACCTTAGGCAGGGTTTTTTCCTCCACAGACACATGGAAAAGATTTCAGATCCAATGCCAATTCTTTAGACCTTTATATAGATGTCTATATATAGATATAGATATAGATATAGATATGTATCTACGCATGTATGCATACATGTTCTTATCAATACTAAATTTAGTCTTTCTGTGATATAAATTGCAATTTTGCCTAAATGAATCAAATAGCAAGTGCTTTCCTTAATGCAACTCAATGTGTGGAAGAGGCAAGCAAGATCTGCAATGTGGGTTTGAGAGGATTTTATTGTTCCACTTAAGTGCTTCTCACCTCGAAAGGGTTCTCAAATAAAATGCTTATTTGTGCAGAAGCCAAAGGAGGACAGCTGTACGCTATTTGCTCACAAACTTAGAAAAAGTAATTAATCAAGTAAAGGATTTTAAATATCTGTTAATGGTGGCTATCTGTTGAACCGGCTTGTTTATTACAGTAAATTGTTTTTCTGGAATGTCAATTTTATGTTACTGTACGTGGATCAAAACAACATGGGAAAAGTCAAGTTAATGAAATGTAGGACATTGTGCTGTACTTATTTAGAAAGGGGGAACAATATTAAAAAAAAAAACAAACCTCTGTATAATAATGCTTTCTAGTAGTGTTTTAGAGGTGCTTAATACTAAATGTTGAAATTGCTTAAAAAGAACTAAAAATCAACTCATGACTCACTTTTAACAGTCATTTTATGTGCTTTATATCACCCACCAGAGTGACAGAGATAAAAGTGCTATGTTTCTCAGAAGGATTAGATCACACTGACACAAAAGTGTTTTTAAACACATATGTCATGGTGGTAGATGGCACCCCTTACAGAGAATGACTCATGCTCCAAGAATGCCAGCTCCACTTTGCTCATTGCACCTTAATACTTTTAAAATAAACAAGACTTGTCTCATATGTTCCTACAGGTCTACAAGAAGGAGGAAGAGAAGGAGGAAGGAGTAGTATAAATATCAAAAATCGGATGATTCAGGAAGATCATATGCTCCTGAACAAGTGAAACCTTTTTTTTCAAGCTTCATTACAAAGAAGGTTCAATTTCCATTCAATATAATCAGTGCCAAGAAAAAAGGGAAAAAAAATAAAAAAAAAAGAAAAGAAATCCAAACAGGACAAGGTTAGATACGTATATCATATGTACCACATGGTATATACCATATTCTAACACGTTAGAAACATAACAAAAATAAGGGCTTTTTCTCAAAGGTAAGCGGAAGGCCTGAAAAATATGAAAAAAAAAAAAAATATCTTCTGCATATTTGGTTTAAGAAATTTTCTAAATAGTAGTGAAATAGTGCAGACAGACACATATTAACTGATGTTTTAACAGACGTAAGCTCGTCCAGTCTTAGTGATCATTTAAACATGTTTTCCACCCCTGCAAGGCCGATGACATTTGATGTGTCATACCTGTCTGTGTGTCTCATGCCATGCGCTAGACTTACAAAATTACATTGTTTCATAATTTCCCAAGAAAATGTTTTCCATTCTACCCAATCATAATTTTGTGGCAATATATGCAGCTAAAAATCTAATTCCTTTCTAATAATTGTTTCTTACCTTAACATATTAGGATTACTTTAACTCTGGACTACCTACTTAGATTTTAGAATACAAATAATAATATATAAAGATTTAGGATCTTCAAAGTATAAAGATCTCTGCCTACTCTTAACTCCATTCTACTATGAATTTTGTCTATAACAAAGAGTGAAAGGAAAAAAAAAGGAAAATAGTAAAAAAGGAAGAAAATTAGCTTAGAAATTGAGCATGTAATAATAAAGTGTATTAGACCAAGATTCTGTTGCTATCAAATGCACTCTCTCATTTTTTACAGACATCTTATACACCACAGAATAATAGAAAATAGAAAATAGAAAATAGAAAAGATCTTGACAGTACACTAATGGATTTAATAATCTTCACAATTGGTCACAGGGGAGGAATTAGTTTATAGATTTAGGATTAATAGCCAGAATTTTTAAACAACTAGAATTCCCGGGTAGTTATAAAGGTATAAAATATACTTTTCCCTTAATCCTGATTCTTATGTTCCCAGTCTTGCTAATATAATTTACTTTTATTTCAGTTGCGAAATCCAATTCGACTGGTCATATATATCTCAGTATTCTACACTGATAAGTGCTTGCAAACTGGACCAATGGCTATAAAATCTAACTTCTTCAAGGAATTCTTGTGACCTCTGTACCTATTGCCCTATGCATTTGTGCCACGTCAAGGGAAGTCGTTAACCAGGACAAACACACTTGTGCATGTGCGCACGTGCACACACTCTGCAGTAAAGTAACTATGTTAATGATCTCATTCTGAAGAGGTCACCTCTCTACTTTAAGTTTAAATATGGTGTCCCTAATGTAAAGGATCTTTATAACTTTTATATTACCTTATTCCAGCATTGCTGTGCTAGCAAAGACATATTTGACTGCTTACTTGCCCATTCCTGTCATTGTCACTTACAATCATCTTCACATTTTCTAAAAGACCTTCCCTTCTTTATGGAATGACTTTTCTGAACTGGTCCCTGAAGCTGCTTCAAACCTCGGTGTCAACCCCACTGATACAGAAGGTCAAGAAATACTTGCAAAGTTAATAGTATCCAGATACCAAGTGTTAGTATAAATATTTCTGTTATTTACTTCTGCTTTTCTTTCTCATTTTTACTACTGATTTTAGATTGGGCAGGGATTCAATATTATTACAAAAATGGAATCAATACAGGGGTAAGACTTAGACTTAAATCCCAATAATGTACATAAAGGATACCCTGAAATGCAAACTGAGCTTCTTGGTTCAAAGAAATGTAATGCCTTTTTCATTTATTCTCCTGCAATTTTGCAGTATCAGGAAGCTGAAGACAGATAGGGAAAGAAATTATTTTGGTGCTCTCTGATCTCTTAAAACTGTACTTCATCATAAATCCGTTATGGAAGGATGCCCTAGACACTGGAGATTTATTTTGTTTTATTTTCATTTAATTTTTAGGGGACATAACATGATTTGTTCCTGTTTATGAATTTTCTTGTGCATTGAAGATATTTTTATGTACTAGTCTATGAAGAGCAAAATGAGAAATAAGAACTCCGAGAGATATTTAACATCATGGGAAAAGGAAGTCAAATCAAAAGTACAGAAGAGTTCTCTACAACAGAATGGGCTCTTGTGGGATGATCAGTGTCAGTATTGCAAAAGATTCTGAGGGCTCTCCATGCATCATGATTTGGATTCCCATGATTTGCATGCTGACTGTATTTCCCTGTTGAAAACATTACATATGAAAAGCCTTTTATTATTTTATTATTTTCATGGACAATCCTCTCATGCCACTTTTAGCTTTTATAAACCATTTGGCTTTACTTCATAATCCTCTCAGTGGTTTTTATATTTTGTTTTATTTCATGTGATTTTGTTTTTTCCCCCACTTATATATTATACAACTTCCTTAGTTACGTACATGAGTCTCTCGTCCTTTCTTCCAATATTATTTCTGAGTAGTGTTATATACTAATTTCAGAAATGTTTAGGTTTACTTCCCTAACTTTTTAACCTTTCTTACTTCTCTATCAGGAGTTCAAAACCGTGGAGGTCTGAACTTCTCTTTTGTATATGTGGATATAACATTGGTAGGAGGGTTACAGGTGGCTCCATCAACTGAAGATGGCCTCCATATTTTACACACCTAACTGTTAATATCATATCCTATAATTCAACTCCTTTAAAGCACATCATTTCTCAAGATAGAAGATATTGTACAGAGTGATGGGAAGTTATCTCTACCCTGATTTCTGTTTGGTTTTGTTTACTCTCTGAAGATGAGTGTCTATAGCCCATATAATTATGCCAACAAAAAATTTCCATATGTTGTTTGTTTCATAAAAAAGTAATTTATATCACTTCTTAAGAAAAAATGAATATATTTTTCCTAACTTCATCAAATTAAGGACACTGAGATGTAAAATTTTGACTTTTTTCCTGTTTAAAACCAAGATAAATGCTGATGTTCTGGTCCATTCTTCAATGCTAATCAACTCAGTCTAATTGTTAGAGAAGCCTCTGTGCTTGAATCTGCCACTGTCTTCTTGTATGACCTTAGTCTAGTTTAATGAGCTCCCTGATTGACAATGGAGTACACGATTTTACTACTCGGTTTCTGGTTTAAATTAATTCCATGTTAGTTGTGACTGCAAGTCATTTCCACCTGACAGCTGTTCTGTGTTACTGTCTATGAAGAGTGAGTTATGGGGTTTTATCTATTCACAGCAGCTGAAAGTGAACAGGTGTCTCCATCATTAAACCACCAATACCAAATGGCATCCTTCTTGGTGTTGTAAGATGTGAAGAGCATCAAAATTGGGTTCCCCCTCCCTCCATTGAAGTGATCCAGCTGTTATCTGATAACAATAGTTTTCACTCAGAGGAAATGTGTCACCATGACCATGATGCCTCTCACTGTAAATGACTTAAAAATAACTGTAAAATGTATTGCATTACTCTGAACACTTAATAGGTTGAGCAAAAAATTTTATTTGGAGTACTAGATCTGACAGAACTTCTGATGAAAGAACATATAGTGACAGGTTAATACTTTATTAAGAAAGCGATATTTAAAAGACTGTCCCAAGTGGTTTGATCAGAATCTAATTTTTGCATTCATCAAGAAATTGCTACTACAGCAAAAACGTATGGGGCAAAGAAAATGTAAATTTCTGTGGTTTAATCTCCTGCAAAATGTGCTGAATTTATTTCATGTAATTTACAAGCTGTTGATTCCCCGCTTTAGCCTCCTTTTCTCCAGGCTGTTTCTGTTGAATCCTGCAAGGTCAGGCAATGTCGCTGTCTTCCTCCTACATAGCTTACCCCTGCTTCTGCCTTCTTTGTACTTTGTTTTTGTGTCTGAGCTCAGTCAGGAGTTCCCTGTGCACCCATGCTGGCCTTTTTGACACCTACTCAACTTTTTGCACGTCGGAATGGACCATCTTTGTGCTTTGAAACAGTTGTCCTTGAAGATCAACCAAGTCTCCTGGGGTCCTTTGACCTTCAAGGAAATTTTCCATATCATCCTGACAAACAGATCCTTCAATAAAGTGAAATCTGCTCTCCAGAAGTCCCAGGCTCTAATTCTACTATTCACTTTAATCATTTATCTCAGGGTTTTAATATTTTGGCAAGCGGTATTTCAGAAGCCACATCTTCTTACCAGCTCACCTTTTTAATTTAAAACTCTCTTTCTCCTTAAGAAGTGATACCAGTATTTCCTCTACACAGAAAAAGACTTGATACAGAATGAACAGCGCATTAAACAAGATATTTCAAGATGTGTAAGGTAAGGAACTTGGGAACCGCCTGTGTTATTTACACGGCCTTGATGACACAATGTCTGTAACATGTCAACCATGCTCAAAATAAATAATTCCACCCCGTAAGACTCAAGACTAAGTCTAAGATGATAGATAGGGAAATGGAGATCCTGTGTAAAAAAGACTGACTGAAAGACCTTGCTCAGTGCCCCTCTACAGCTGTACTAGTGATAAGAACTTTCTAAAGCTGTTCTCAAATGGTCCTCTAAAATGAGCAATCAAAACCACACCCCCAATACTACTTTCATGTTGAAGCTTTCTAGATGTGTGTAAAGGAGAATAAACCTCTTGCTTTCAATTTCAGAAAACTGGACTGGATGTTTTGTTCCAGACCTATACGACACTCATGGTCCTTAGACTTTGGTAAAAAAATAATAATAAAAAAAATGTAATTTTATCCTACATATTCTAAAAGTTTAGGGCTTGAGGGGAAGAAGAAAAATCTTCTACTGAGATTTTGCATATGTGCTTTCCAAGATCTAAGCAACAGCAAGAAAATAGAAAAGAAAAATACCATTGCATTGACACCTACGTAATGCTTCAGCAAGGCTGTAAGCCTGGGTTTGCTATGTATCTTTCTGTTACATAGATTTGGAATCTTGGCTTCTATTATACATACTGGATAAAAGTGCCATTATACATATTGCATAAAAGTGCTAATTAGGAAGATTATACCTTTCTTCTACTTGCCATTGATTAACTACTTTTGCTCTGATGAAGCTTTCTAACCATCCTATCCTCTCTCTTTTCCCTTCCCACCTTTCCATTCCCCTACACCATAATCCCATTCTTGTCCAACTTCCTTCTTATCTAACTTCAAGTCTTCTTTCCAGTCTTCATTTCCGTTCCCCAGCTCTCTCTGAGTTTCAGTCATGACTTCCAACTTACCCCCTTTTCTACATGGAGACCCATAATTAAGAACATATAAGAAGTAAACCTTGAGATAATCCTGTAACTTTCAGCACCTAGAAACAGATTTTACAGCACCTCAGTTTTTTAAGAATTTGTTACAACAGTCTGAGCACAATTTTGGCCTGAGAAAAAATCATCGTCACTGCTTAAATCAGTGACTAGTGACACAAAGGAACTCACAGTCCTCACTCACTCTGGTAGACTATAGACATAGTCTCATTTGTGAGAAGTTTGACAGTGCTTGGTGCAAATAAAATCTTAGGCAGGTCAGTTACAAAAACTAGAGTTCCTATTAGCAAGTAAAAATTGCAGTTTTCAAGACTGGCCAGTATCTAGCTGACACAAAAGGAACCATTGCCCCCTTGCGATGTGGTTCCCTTGCTGTGAACCATGGAAACACTAGAACTGTTTAAGAAAGCAGCCAGATGCCTTCATCACACAGAAAAATATTTTATTCATTACTAATTTCTTGGAAATGACTGAATAGTTTTCATTTTATTTTTCCACAGTTGTCAATTATTGAATAACTTTAAAAAACAGTGCAAACAGGCCTACCTAAACTAAATGCAAAATTAAAATACTAGGGAAAAACTAACAAAATCAAGACTTTTAACGTTTTAAGCTCTCAAACAATAAAAAGGCTACTACCTACCACCTCTGTATCTGAAAGCCTTTTAGTACATTTACCTTTTTACTGGTTTGGGCTGGGATGGAGTTAATTTTCTTCATAGCATCTGATATGGTACTGTGGTTTAGATTTGTGACCAAAACAATCCTGATAACACACTAATATTTTAGCTATGGTTGGGCAATGTTTGCACAGCATCAAAGCTTTCTCTGTTTCTCACTCTGCTCCCCCTGTGATGAGATTGGGGGTGCACAAGAGTTTGGGAGAGGACACAATAGGCAGATGACTCAAACTAATCAGAGATATTCCAAGCCATGTAATGTCATGCTCACCAATAAAAGAGAGGAGCAGGGTTTCAGCAGGTTAGCTGTCTTTTGCTTGGGCATTGGCTAGGCATCAGTCTGCCTATAAGAGGTGGTGGGTGATTGCCTTTGCATCTTGTTTTGTTTTGATTTGATTTGATTTGTTTCTTTCTTCTTCATCTTCTTCAGTTATGAAACTATTTTTATCTTGACCCATGAGTTTTGTCATTTTTATTATTCCTTTCATCTTCCACCATCCTACTGGGGATGAATAGGGAAGCAAGTGAGTGTCTGTGTGGTGCTTAGCTGCATACTGATGTTAACTCACAACAAACTTAAACATACATTTTCAAGAAAAGGAAATACATGTGAGCATTGTTAATAAAATATGATCTCATCAGAAATGCTTTCCTTCTGTAGATATCCTTTAATTTGTTTTGTGCGCTAGACAGAAAATAATTTACAAAACAAATTTCAAGAGCTGTAATGACTGAAGATCATCTCTACTAGATGGAACGAAGGCGGTCTTGATACTATCAGTATACTCTTGGTACTATTACTATAAATGTACATTAACAAGAAATGCCCATAGTCTTCCTTTGACAGTGTATCAGAGTAACAAAAATAGTGAACAGATGTTAGTTACATAGCTTTCATAGAACATTATTTGGAAGTGTAATTTGAGTTAAATGTTGGAGCATTAGACCCTTCAATAGAAACTTTGACCTAAATCAATGACCTAGGTTCTTCCTTCATTTTTCCTTCCTTCCTTCCTTCCTTCCTTCCTTCCTTCCTTCCTTCCTTC
>VYZM01010741.1:0-14201 GCA_013398915.1 Dromas ardeola | reverse complement strand
CCCTCCCTCCCTCCTTCCTTCCCTTTCTCTTTATTTTTCATTTTCCCCAAACAATTCTACACCCTAAGTGCACTATGGACATATTCCATTATGATACAGTTTTTTTTATATCTGTGTCGACAGAGTAGCTTTGCACAGGAAGTAGGAGAGTGTGAAATATAGTGGTAGAGTGCCAAGTAGGTGGAACCAGACCTAGGAAATATTCTCAGATCAGGTACAAAAGACAGCTGTTATTAAAGTAATCACTGATTAGTGGGAGTACAGAAATCCCAGAGCAGCTAGCCTTGTTGTTTGAGGAACCTTAAGTTATAGTATAGTCCAAAACTAGTGAAAGTATGTAAAATAATATTAAAGGATTGAATCAAAATTTGCATAGATATCATTAGGTTTTTTATATACATAGATTTCTCTTGGAGAAGAGGAGGAAGAAAGTGTTTAAGCCACCCAAGTCATGATGCAAACTCTCACACATTAACATTCACTTTCCTGAACAGTGCAATATTTTGAAGAGATACATAATAAGCCTAAATGTAGCAAAGTCACATCAATATATCACCACACTTCAACCAGTAAGCTTTCTTTCTGTGTGGTTGTGGCTAACCTACTGTTGATTTCTGACAAATCAAATTCCTTTTACTGTACTCCATGGGTATGCATACATCACTAAATAGAAGAGAGTTGGGGGAAAAATTTCTATACCCCGCACTTAAGCCTAGCTCCACTACATCAGACTAGATCTATATGGCACTTTAACACTTTGCCTGAGTCAAGAGTCATACAGCCCAGCATTTTTCTTGTGTCTTCTCTGGGCCCACACAATGCCCATAAAGTATGAAAGAATGACTATCTTTTGAGTGTACTTTTCCTGTTCAGTGCATGAAATAAGTCTGAAGTTATGCTTTTTAAAATGTCTGAAGTGTGTGGGCTATGCTATGCTGCTGCTCACCAGAATGGTGTTTTTATAATATGGCACTGACAATGTATGCTCTATGCCCTGAAATGGTCTGTAAACATCAGGCAGAATTTCCTGCCCCTCAGCTATGCCTCCATTAGTGGTCGCCTGGGCTCAAGGTTACCACCTTCCAGATAAATTCGCTATGTTCCTAACTGTGATATGTGAGGTCATTCTACTAGCTTACTTTAACATTGCAGATGTGAAAGCTAAGTATTGGACTTAAAAGTCTAAGGTAAATGAATTGTGTTGCAGGTATGTTGATATGTAGAATCTTTTCTTTAGATATGTTGCAGTGACCTTGACTGCTGATTAAAAAGGAAAATAATGATTTTTTTTTTTAAGACTGCTTTCTACAATTGTTTTTGATTCATAAGGAAATTCAAAATCAAACTGTAGTAATATTACAGTTGGTGTTACACAGTAAGCTCTGATGTGAATTTGAAACCACAAAGCAATATATATAAGAATTATACCTATATGTAAGAATATTACTTATATGTAGATATTACCCTGATGATTAAAAGAATTCTTGTCATTATACAGCAAAAAGATGTTAAAAAATGTATAAATAATGCAAATAAAATAAAATGCAAAGTATATGTCTAGGGAGATGTATTTTTAGGGTCCATAAGGTAATATTTTTGGACAACATGTCATATTGTTTTTTTTGTCATACTACATTCAGATAAACAAAGTTAGCAAACTTGATTTTGCAATAAAAAACCTCAGCCCCATTACTTGTTTTCAGTTGTAATAGCACTGTGTCTTTCTGTGACAATTCTATTTGTATTGGTCAGAATGAAAGCCAACAAAAGTAAAACCAGTTAATTACATCCTATGAAAAGAACAATATATTTTTGTTCTTTGAGCACTATTTTTTTAGATATTGCTATTTTTCCTTAAAAAACCTATTTATTTGACTAATGTTTTGCTTGTCATCCAGCTCAGCTTCTCTATATAAATCCCACAGTAGTTAACTGATTTATGGAAGCTTCACTACAAAGCCCCAGCTAACTGTCTCTTGACACGTTTGTGAGCTACATTCAACTGCACACTGAAATCCCTTGCAAGTCAATAAGAGTTCTGCACAAAATTTTAAAGGTGTAACGTATCTCAAAGGTCATTTTTCTTTAAGGAATAGTAGCTTACTAGGAGAGCTTAACGAACTGAGTGGGGCTTTCAAGCAGACAAAGCTTGAGGCAGGATTCAGCAGGCTCTAACAATCAATATTTCTGACAGTGTGTGGGGTGTTTTTTGCTGTTTTGTGCAGCAGCACACTTTGAACTCATCGTATTGAACCCTGGATTCTGTAAATGGCCTGAATGTAGAAATAAACACCTCTTAAATGTAATCTTTTATGGCATCAACAGCCCTTCTCTTTATTTTGTCATGTCCACTTCCCTGCTCCTTGTATAATGACACAATTAAGAATATCTATTTATATATGTAACTTTTTCATGATGAAGTAAAAATGTAGGAGTTAAAATCTTTTCTATGCTTTGAACAAAATACTAGAAGATGTGTTTATTGATTGACTGAAAATAATATATTATAATGTCTGATACCACAAAGAAACTGAGAAAAGGACACTTTAATTGGCATAATGTGCTTTATGGTAAGATGTCTGATGACTATACAAAAAGTAACATCAGTCCACAGCAATAACTGTGGAAACAGTATTGTCAGATAGATGGACTGAGGGATCATTAGAAACAGGTGATAAAATTCACACCAAATGAAAGAGAGCTCCTATCACTGGTGAAATATTCAGTAAAGCCTCACCCTGCAAGGTGCCAAGCTCCTGCTGAGAGCAGACCTTTGCCTTCAGACTTACTCTCACTGAAGCTAACAGGAAAGCTTTCTAAAGTCTTGGACATTCCTTCATGGCACAACTTTGTGCTAAATGATAGTTACGCATGATCCCTTTTCCAGACACCTGATTTATCTGGTGGTTATGCCACCTTAGCATGTGTTGTCTCTGAGTTACTTCTCTGTGAGCTACAATGAGAAATAAAAAAGGAACGAGCCTGGAGAGAATGCACAAAACATACTAATTATTGTTCACTGCTACAGAATGCAACTTACAACCTAACTGTTGAATATTTTAAATAAAAAAATATGCAGTGTATTTTCCTATAAAGTAATTTCCCCTGTTATCAATGTTGAAAAAGTACCCTTTATGAGCCTCATATGCTGTTAATACAAGAGAAATGCTCCAGAAACATCCAAGTTTCAAAACACTGGACCACTGTAATTGAATATGTCTATGTTCTTCAGGAGCAGAGTCCAGAGATGGAAAATAGCTCCTCTTTCCCTTATTGTTCTTCAACTTCTTTATCACATATCATCAGAGCACCAAGTCTTTTATGAAGGATGTTAAAAAAGAGAGGCACAAAGGAAGAAAAATATTCATGAATATCAGGAACATCATCTCCCTGAGAAACTCCCCCATGTCATGAACTAATCTTAGTTGGCGAGGCAGCAAATAAAATCTCATTCACTGTATCTCATTCAAAGCTCTTATGATACTTCATAACATTTATCTGTAAAGTACCAAAATGGGTGTCTTGAGGAAACAAAATAAAGTCATCTAACCTTTTTCAATCTTGTTTGTACCATAATACACCATCTATATTACATTGCAGCCAAATATAATGATCACATATATGGAAGCTTGAATTTTAGGGACCACTGAACACTAATATTTCCTTCGCTGTAGAAACAAAGTGCTCAAACACTTTTTTTCTGAGCTACAGTTCAATATGGGCCAAGATGTTCACTTAGTCTTCAAAATTGGTAACCTGCAGCTTGTGAACTAATATACTAATTTGACAAAACCATAATGGTCAAAAAAACGTAAAGACATTTATTCATGTCTTCCTAAGAGTTTGTTGGGTGAATCTGGGGGAAAGGGAAAAGGTTACTGGAGAACAGTATGTAGATGGGCTATTTTCTTACAAGTGAGGATTTCCTTATTTCAGCATCCAGCTCTCAAGGACTAACAGGACCAGCAAATAAAACATGTTTCCCAAGTACCTCATAAAACAAAAATATGTTATCATTTGTATAAGAGCTTTTAATTATAAAGAGTGAAAATACCAGCCAGACACCTGCTGCAGAAGGTCCTCCGCCTGGGCACATCTTTTGCAGTCAAGTGTGCTGCCTGTCCCTGCCCCAGAAGTCTGAAATCTGCAGTCCAAAATCTGCACTGCAGCCTCTCCCTTCAGCAGCTCCATCTGGGTGGAGGCATCGGCCACCGCTGGGGTAGATGGTGCAAACCCACAGGCCAGAGCTGCAGCCTTTGCTCTCAGATGAGTGCCCACCGTTCTGCCTTAAGGATCAGGTAGGATGAGTGCCCTTGACCCGTGCACATGGTCACAGAACAGTACCCGGCTGATGGGTTATTTCTACTTCAAGTCCCCCACTTGGCCAGTGGAATGCTCCTCCTTCAAAGATGTGTCCTTCCTGCGCACTATTCCACACAAACTGCTGCATGCCTTGTTTGCCCGCTCTATTTACAACTCCCCAGGTCATTCGTGCTCCCCAGGCTGCTTTTTGTAGATACGTGGGTGGTTGCCATTGCTCTGGCAACACCAAGGCCTCAGCCGTCTCTCTCATGAGAGCTGCTGGCTACTGGTGGGTGTCTCTGCTGCCCTGGCATTTCCCTACTTTGGGAAAGCCCCACTGTGCGCCAAGATCTGATGCTCCGCCGTGGGTCCACTGCGCTTTATAAATTTTAAGAACCCCATTACTACCCTTTCTGTCCTTTTTTTTCTCACATAGACCCCAACCTAAAATAAAACCTGTTTTAATAGATGTTAATAAGTTATTAAAGTGGATGTTTTGGAAGAGACTTATATAGCAATACTTTTCATTTATATCTGCATATATTGTTGCACTGCTTGAATAAGTTTTTGTGGTATCCTTATCTTTATCTGTTATGAACTTAGCAACATATTACTACAGTCTATTACTACTACTACTCCTCCTCCTACTACTACTCTGTTACTACAGTCTCTTTCCCCCCGTACACACCATTTCTTTTCCACAAAGATTTGTGTGAATAGTATGGCATGTAGTGGGCATTCAGATCTTGCTATGAAGTGAGAATGTGTGCAAATTAAATCCAGAGAAATGAGGTCGGTAATGCTCCCAGTTTTCACAGTGGACAGAGCCAAAAAGAGCCTGGACAATTGATCAGGCTGTACTTAGAAGGTTAAGAAATCCACGTCTGAACATAATCTCTGTGAAAAAATCAAGTTTCCTTTCTTGTTAGTCCAGGTTTTAAATGTTTATGTTTCTTTTATCACTTTGGCATCTGCAAAAGCACAGAAAATATTATTCATATACAGTATATACATATTCACACAGGTTTTAACTTCCCAGCCTACATACTTTTCCTAGGTAATCATCCTCCCAGTGATGAGCAAGTTGGCCTGATTAAGATCAGAGTTGCTGCACTACAAGGACGAACAGCAGTCAGTAGTCAGAGGTAAATTAATAATGTAGGGTGAAAGAGACCTGTTTCAAGTCAAGTAAGAAGAACTTCAGCTCCTAGAAGTCAAACGTATTTGAGACAGTGAGCATTGTTGGTCCTACCACCCTTCTACTATAGATTCTGCATTACAAAGGCATGTAAAGAAATAGTGGTTTACTCCTATCACTAAGAAAGGAAAGAAAGCAAAATATATTGATATTCATCCCTTAAAAGAACTGTATGTAGTTCATAAGCTAATAGGACTTAAAAAACAATAAGCAAACTGTCTCAAAAATATGTATCATCCAGTTCATAAGTAAAATGAGGTTTTGAATCATTAGGAAAAGTTCTCAAGGCTTTGCCAAGATGTAGAAATCCATAAAAGTTTGTTCTTACAAAATCTAGCAAACTGAAATAGGTCTCCTCTCAGTTGAAGACTTCAATTTCTTGCTAGTGAAACCATCTGATTCTTTATTTCTCCACAAATCTCTCTATACTTATATGCTACTTGTGCAGAGTTTGTAGCTCTATATTCATTTTAGTACAATATAAAAATATTTTCTGCAACCAGGCGATTATGTGACTACGGTGAGTTGACCTTGGCTGGCAGCTAAGCTCCCTTCTAGTCACTGCTCATGTCATTTCATGGGACGAGGGAGATAGTCAGAAGGGCAAAAGTGAGAAAACTCATGGCTGGAGATAAAGACAGGTAAATAGGTGAAGCAAAGATATGTGTGCAAGCAAAACAAAATAAGGAATTCATTCACTGCTTGCCATCAGCAGGCAGATGTTCAGCTGCTTCCAGGAAAGCAGGACCTTAGTACGTGAACAGTTACTTGGGAAGACAAACTTATCATAACCATCAACATACCCCATTCCTCCTCCTTTCACTGAGCTCCTATTGCTAAGCACAATGGCATATGATATGGAATATCACTTTGTTCAGGCTGGATCAGTTCCGGTTGTGTCCCCTCCCAAAATCTTGCCTACTCACTGTGGGAAACACAGAGTGAGAAACAGAGAAAGCCTTGATGCTCTGTGAGCAATAGCTAAAACACTGGTGTGTTATCATCACTGCTTTGCTCACAAATCCATAACGCAGCACCATTCATTCTGCTATGAAGAAAATGAACTCCACACCAGCCAGACCCAGTATAGTTACCTATGGTACTTTTTTGCACAAGTTAAGTAAAGCACTCAAAATGTTCCCACCAGTATGTGCAAGTTCTTCCTTGGTTTAGGTTGAATGACCTTCAAAATATTATATACACCAAAATTTAACCCATATTCCCACAGCTGGGGCTAGATTTGCTGATATGTAGTTTTACAGACCCTACTTTGATCTCTACTTAAATGCAAGTAACACATGAGCCAGCCTCATGTCCTTAAATACTTCTGTCCGTAGCCAACAATCACAACTATCAATCAGATACACACTTTCCTATTTGTTTCCTCCGCTACTTTTTTTTTTACAACAATGGGATATAATTTACCTGTTTCTAAATGGAAAAATTATTTCAATATCACCAAATTCCTACCTGTTACAGGACCTTCTCCTCACACATGGAAAACTGTCAGGATGAAGCAAGGACCAGTGACCCTCTGGCGTCAGTGACCAGGAGCAGCAGGAACTCCCCAGGAGTCCGTCAGGGCAGGGCTTGGCAGCCAGGGCCCGTCCCACCACTCCAGCCAGGAGCAGGGCAGCCAGGGGGCACCGGGGCAGCCATAGCCCTGGGCATCAGGCACCTCCCTGGGGACCAGGCTGGGACTTGGGCCCATGGGTGGGCCCAGCTCACCATGGCCCATGGCCAGGCAGGGCAGGGCTGTGGGGAGCTGGAGAACAGCCCTGCTGAGGCATCACCGGGGCAGGGGCTGACATGGGGTCTTGGGATGGGGGCGGAGATGGGGGAGGCCTCAGGGTGGCTGAACAGGGACACGATGTCCTACCAGTGCCCTCAAGGCCCCGACAAAATGTGTCTCTGCAAGTAATTTCACTCTTTCACAAATTATTTTAATCACAGTCTTCAGTACAACATTTTTTCCTTTAGTGATTATCCAAATGTGCTGCCTTGTGTCAAAGCTGCCTTTCCTTTTTTCATAGAGCTGCCATAAAGGACAGGTTATTTTCCTAAATTTCAAACCAATGTCAGAATTCTGGCAATATATATGATATTGTGTATTATGAGTTACATGTTCTATAGTCTATATTCCACTTTATGTACGTGTTTTATGTTACATATTACACATTCCATATCTTATATGTGTGTGGTGTGTTGACTCTGTCTGGCTGCCAGATCCCCCCCTCCCAGCCACTCTCTCACTCCCCTTCCTCACCACGACAAGGGGTAGAAAATGAGATGGAAATGCTCGTGAATTGACATAAAAACAGGGAGATCACTTACCAATTTCTGTCATGGGCAAAACAGATTTGACTTGGGATCTTCTCCACGTGCTCGCAGGGTAATCTGCTCTGGTGCCTGGAGCACCTCCACCCCCCACATCTTCTCTCACCTTGGTATTGCCTCTGGGTTTTGTCACTCTTTTTTTGTCCATCTTCACCCTCCCACCTGTCATTTTTTGCCCTTCCTTAAATACATTTCCGCCAAGACACCACCACCGTGGCTGTGGGGCTCAGCCGTGCCCTGCAGGGGGTGGGTCAGAGCCGGCTGGAGCCGGCTGGAACCGGCTGTGTCCAGCACGGGGCAGCCCCGGCCTCTCCTGACAGAGGCCGCCCCGCACTCCCCACTGCCGACACCTTGCAACATACTCCTTGTACACTGCGTCCAGAGTTTTGTTTAGCTTCCCATCAAAGACCCATTTTAAATTTAAATTGTAAAGTTTTATTTGAGAGAACATTAAGCCCAGTAGTTTCTACTGAATTTTAGACTGGAACGAGGATGAGAGAGGAAAAAAGAATGTTTATTACCTTTGCTGGATACTAACATTATGCTTGTCATTCACATATTCATCAGTCTTTTTACCTCAAAGTGTCTCAGAAGGCATCACAAAAATACAAAGGGAAATCAGCCTAGCTTGTAGCTGTAGTATGCACATGCAAAATAAATACCTGACAGTAGGTTAAGTAATGGAGGAGAGGGAATTGAAACTACCAGCCAAGACAAAAGAATTTAAAAACTGACAAAACGCCAAAGAAGCAAATTCAATAAATTATCAACAAAAATTAATACCTATACTTTCATCTAAAATGGCTCTTTCCTCTCAACATTGCAAAAGCTTTTTTATACTTATCTCACTGTATGCTGCGTCTTCTTTATCTTTCTAAGCCAGACGACAACACAACTTTTTTTGTTTCCGTCTTCTCATGTAATATAGGATCTTTACTGTTCCCAAATGCTGGGTAGCATCCTAGCCCTCATAAGCCAGTGGGAATGCTATTATTTCTCATTCATAACATCTAATTCTATGCTGTAACCATCTAGGTGCCTATTGCTTAGCCATTCCATTTAATATATTTTCTTTTCTGGATTCTTTTCTTTTCCATGTAAATGTATTTTCTTCTCTATGCAACTGTGATATCAACGCTAATAAATACAGCTGTCCTGTAGGCAGTATTGAGGAATTCTGTGAGAACCTTTGCAAACTTGTAAAAAGAAACTTGCAGTCTTCCATGATGAATTCTGTGATGCTTTTAGTAGCAAAACAAACAAACAAAAATTATTTCTGGATCTAAACAAAGTGAGAAATGCCTTTGAATTATTATCTGTTTGACGGCTTCTGAACTTCATAATAAACTCACTCATCGAAGGCTTTATCGATAAAAAAGGGAGTTTTAAATCTTCCTGCAGCAGCAGGAAGTAAAATGTAAAGGATTTTACTAAAGAGAATAACCCATTTCAGATCACATTTGCCACTCAGATGAGACTGACAAAACCTCAAAATCTAGAAATTATTATTTTGCTAATATTCAAAATATTTTTATAAATATTCCTCTTGAGAACTTCCTCGGGGGGAGAAAAAAAAAAAGATAATTTACACGCAGATTTGGAAATGCTGGACATGACAGAAGAGAGAGAAGAGGAGGACATATTCCTGTCTTCGACAAAATACAGTTCCTCCTAAACTAAATATGCTGAGATGATAAAATCATGAGTAATAAAATAAACCATTTAAAGGTATATACATGTATTACCAAACCACATGAGATTATTTACTCCGAAAGTAATTTTTCTTATGGCTGTACTACCAAATCTAAGAAATTATAAAAGATAATATAAACAGGCCGATATATAAATATGCCTTTTTTTTTTTAAATAGTTTTTATATCATATTAGCACTCAGCTGTTAGCAGCTAGAACAGGAAAACTAAAAAGTGCAGGTATTCAATTGTATGTGTCAGTGTTGTATACGAGAGAACACAGTATTCCTCTGTTTTCTGGCAGCATGTGTCAGAAAGGAAAAACAAAAACACATTGTCATTCACTTCTGCAAACACACACACACACACAAAAGAAGCAAACCATGTAGTCACATAAAGTAGCCTAGAGACAGCTAATTTTAACAGCCTGTCACAATTTGCATAAATTGGGATCGCAGATGCAAGATATTTAGTTTCACCCAGCACTGTGGGGCTGTGTCAAAATTCAAATACAAAGATATATATTATCAAATAACTCAGAACAACAATTATGAACTATTCTGTTGATGTAAATTAACACTTACAAATACCAGATGCAGCCAACAGAGAAAATAAACACAAACCTCTTCTCATATTTAGGCTGATCATTAGGTTTAGACTCGTCCATAAAAATACTGTGTCTGTTGCTGGTAAGGGTCCACATCTGTGCTTCTGAGTTTGCTCTGTGATATACGCAAACCAGAAGAATACCTTGTGCCTGTCCAGTTCTATTTCTTATAATGAATGGTTCTCTGACTTCATAATAAAAAATGCCATGAAGTGTTCAGAAATCTGTTGAACATAATACACGTAAGAAAACCTGTAAAGCAAAGTAGGAATTATTCTACAACTTCACTGGAATACTTGTGCCTTTTATAGAGTGGCCTTTTACTCGGTCAAACAAGTCCTCTTAGTGATCACTGTAAGTGGGAATTATTTTCTGTGAGTATGGTGCGATAGTCAAAAAAGAAGGTGATACAGGACTCTTAAGAGATGTGGAACCTGTATATCTTGTTCCTGTAAGTTGCCTATTTAATAATGGAGATTCATTACTGAGAAGTGCTGCTTTGTAAAACCACTTTGATTTATTTTTTTCATTTTTGTAAAAAAAAGCAGATACGACATTGGCTGAATAAGTCGTCCACAAATTAGGTTTGTATCTGACACCTCAGCTTTAGTCTATAGACTTCTGTTTATACTTTCTTATAGTCTAAATACTCCTCACAGTCCTTATGCATTGTCCATATGTATTGGGTTTATGTGGCAAGGTTTTTGTAGTTGGGGCGGAGGTGGCTTCTGTGAGAAGACATTGGAGGCTGATGCAGGTTTTCCCTCTGCAGTCCATAGAGGTCCATGGTGGAGCAGATATCTACCTGCAGCCTGTAGAGGTCCCCATGCCCAAGCAGGTGGGTGTGCCTGAAGGAGGATTTTACCCTGTGGAGAGCTCACACTGGAGCAGTCCATTCCTGAAGGACTTCACCCCATGGAAAGGACCCATGATGGAGCCATTCGTGAAGAACTGCAACCCATGGGAAGAATCCACATTGGAGAAGTCAATGAAGGACTGTATCCAGTGGGTGGGACCCCATGCTGGAGCGGGGGAAGAGTGTGAGGAGGAAGGTGCGGCAGAGACAGTGTGTGAGGAACTGACCACAATCCCCATTCCTCATCCCCCTGTGCCATTCAGAGGGGAGGAGGTAGAGAAGTAAGAAGTGAAGCTGAGCCAGGGAAGAAGGGAGGGGTGCGAGGAAGAAGTTTTTAGATTTGTTCTTATTTCTTATTATCTTACTTGGATTAATTGGCAATAAATTAAATTAATTTCCCTAAGTTGAGTCTGATTTGCTTGTGATAGTAATTGCTATGTGATCTCTGTCCTTATCTTGACCCACAGGCTTTTCATCATATTTTCCCACCTGTCCTGTTGACAAGAAGCAGTGGTAGAGTGGCTTTGTGGGCACCTGGAGGCCAGCTAAAATCAACCCAAATCAACCCACAACACCATAATAACTGAAAAGTTTTGTTCTTGCTATTATTACTACATTACATCTCTTTTTTTGTACTTTCTAATAACATTTGTTATAACAAGAAATTAATTCAGAAAATGTTTACTCACAAACTAATTTGCTTAGCTCAGATTACAATAGAACTGTAGGCCTCAGTTATTACAAAAGAATGTTGTGTTGTGCATATGAGAACAGATAGATCATAATATAATCTTCAGTCTGTCTAAGTGAGCTAAGATAGGCTAAGGAACTGAACAATCTAAATGCACTGTTCTTTTCCTTATCTTTATTTTTTTCTGTCTTACATTTATAGATTTCATTTCTTTAGCTTTATCTGATTTGACTAAAAAAAACAAGGATGAGAATATCTATGTATCTAAGAGAACTACGGAATGTATGTAAGTTTAACCATTGTTTTGTACATGGATGAAAAATGACACAGAACTCTGTTTTCAAGAGTTAAGAATTCACAAAACAGGTATATTTTTAAAATATTTCTTAGAATTACCATTCAGGTAACTGAAATACAAATGATAAAGAAAACTGCCCAGCACCTGGAGATCTCATTTTGTCATTTTGTCTATGTTCCACACCCCCTTCTAAAGTCAGGAGAAGCAATAATAGCATTTTGAGCCCAACGGATCTCTGCAGCCACTGATTCTATGGGCTCTGCTTTGTAGTTGTTCCTGAAAATAAGGCAGATAGATATGTCTGGAGCCAATAAAGCATTGTTTCTAAAGATTTGCAGTGGTTATATCTCTTGCCTCAGAAATTGATCTGAAAAGCAGAGGACCATAATCATGTGGAAAGCCCAAGGTAAACAGTTCTGGCTCCCCTTGAAATAACATTAAAACACTAAAGGAGTTAAGGCAGCAACAGTGGAAAACATATTTTAAATAAGACCTTAGGTACAGTGCTGCTGGCAAGAAATAAATCAAGCAGTTCACAAGGCTAGGACTATTCTGTACTAAAGTGTTTATTCTATTTTTAAAGAAGTCACAGATCATTAAAAAAATGGAATATCCCCTTAAAACTTATCAAAATTATTATACTATAAAACAGTGTTAAATTCTGGTATACTAGGTATAAAAAAAGTACGAAAAGGGCATAGAAGTCTGGAATAGTACAAAATGAACTGAGCCACAATATTCAACACAAAACAGTTGTGGGGTTTTTTTCCCTAGTCTCAACACATTTTCTTGTCAAAGACTTCTAAATTTGCTATCTTTCTATCTCTATTCAATGAGTTTCTTGGTCAATTACTAGAAGGATCTATACAGCCCATAATGGTTTTAGGACTACTGTGTTGTACACCTTATAAAAAAGCACCACCTAAATATCTGAACTCATTTATTTTCTTAGAGTCAGAACATGAATCTGCACATGGTGCATCCCTTTTCAGACTTATTCCTTTTCAGAAGTATTCTGAGCCAATTATTATGCAAGACATAATTACTTTTCCTTGGGCATGCCACTTAAAAAGCAATTCATCTCACTTAATTTTAGCCATGCCTAAATGATAGGCATCTGGCTTGTGATAGTTGTCTAGGATCTTTCTTTCCAGAGACATCTGTCTCTCTGCACTGATTATGGTGAGATCCTAGATGGCTATTTTAGATTAGATGCCTAATTTTTGAAAGCTGAAGGCAGAGAGATTATCATCCCTCTTACTACCACAAGGGTGCTTTACATAAAAGTGTTACCATAGTGATTTACAAGAGCATAAAAACCCCAACTCTGTATACCTTTGAACAAGAGATGTAATTACATGAAAAGTTTGTTAATGTGACACCAAATCTCAGCAAATATATCCTGAATTTCAGAAAGGCTTATGACCAAGTGTCACACATGTGTCAACCACATTCTTTCATGTTCTTGTCATCTATAGTTGTAAGAGCTATTTCTTGCAGATATCACAGAATCATAAAAAAGTCTAGGTTGGAAGGGATGTCTGGAAATCATCTGGTCCAACATTTGTTTGAAAGCAAAGCCTTGGATTAGGTTATCCTTGGTTCTGTCAAGCCGAGTCCAGAATATTTCCAGGGAGGAAGATTTCACCAGTTCTCTGGGTGACCTAATCCAGTGTTTAATTGTTCTCCCAATAAATATTTTTTTTTCTTATATTCAGACAGAATTTGCCCTGAATTAGCTTGTTCCTGTTGCCTCTTACCCTATCACCACGTATGCTTGTGAAGGTGGAATCTCCTCCTCCTCTGTAACTGTTTTTAGGTATTGGAAGAGTGTAATTAGAGTCCCCCTAAGCCTTCTCTTCTCTGCTTTGAGTGGACCCTCTTCCTTCAGTCTTTCATCATATGTCAAATTTTCCAACCCAAATCACCTTAGTTGCCTTCCCTGAGATCCTCTTCAATTTTTCAGTGTCTCTCCTGGACTGGGGAGACTGAAGTTGGTGCAACCTAACAAGCAGAGCTGAATAACCCCCTTCCTTTATCTGTTCACTACACTCTTGCTGATGCAGTCCAGGATATGGTTTGTCAGGCCACATACTGCTGCCTCATGTCCAGGGTGCTCACCTCCATGATCCCCAGGGGCTTTCCAGCAGAGCTACACCCCTGCTTTTCATACCTCAGCCTTTACTAATGCTTGGAATTATATTATATATAAATATATATA
>VYZM01010740.1:324-71288 GCA_013398915.1 Dromas ardeola | reverse complement strand
CGGGTCCGATCCCACTCCGACAGTATGTTAATTGGAATTTATATGTTCGGTCAAGCTGCTTTGTACTTAGAGTCATTATTTAGCTCTGCAAAAGGCTTCCTCAATTTTTGGCAAATACAACAAAAGGAGAAACTTATTAAGACTCTTGCAGTATTGATATATTCATTTGACAGTCATTTTGGTGGTATAATATTAGATATTAATTCCATATTCAGGTTGTTTCTACTCTTTCATCATGTATGTTTTAAATACAGTTCTAGCAGGGATGCACTATCATGAAGGTAATTCCCCCATGGGAACACGGTGTTTTGGGGATTTTTGCTTTAATGTTAAAGTGAATTGTCAGGGGCTAGATCTGCAAGGTATCGTTAAAGAAGTTATTTATTAGACCTAACATGATAAGGAGAGAATAGTACAGGTAATTGTATGTCCCTTTACATCCTGGGAACTGCAGGTGGCGGAGCATCAAACGGGCCTCCAACCCAGGCACTGAACACTAAGCCGACGCCATCCATCGAAAATATTCTCCTATTTTGGTTATTTGAGCTAGTGTAAAATTTTCTTACAAGAAAACAACTCTAATCGTTGTTTCTTCAGTCAAACAAATGACGGTCACGTAAGAGCTTCTTGCTGTACTGTCAGCTAAAGGCAAGGCCACGCAGAAGGTGTAATCACCAGTGGCAGGTGGCAGCTGCCCGTAGGCGCCTCTCTTACATGGAGGGAGCCATTACAACACGGCCAAGGGATCTGCAGAGAGCAACACAGACCTGAAGGCCATGCTGCGTGTGCAGCATAGTGCGGCACAGGCCTGGGCAGATGCAGGTTAACCGTTACATGGATTGCTAACTCCTCCACATGCAATGTCTTTGGCTCAGGATCACTGCAGAAAGTCTGTTCAAAACACACAACAAAAATACTTTGGATCTAAGTGTTCTGCTGTCCACAAAGGCACAAGAGGCCAAGAGTGAAGAAGATGACCCTTCTCCACTGTGACTGCAATTGCTCTAGCCTTCTTTTAAAAGCCTCTCCCATACTCCATGGTCCTGCCACCATGCATAGAATTTGTTGTTCTGGGGTCCTTTTCTAGACCACACTTTCAAAGCGAAACACTGCACTGCTGCATGTCTTGCACCTCATTCCCTGCAAGGTGCCAGCCCCTTTTAACCTTTCTGAAAAATCTGGGGAGAAGACACACACATTTTTGACGTATTACCTTTAAACATATTTCCTGTATCGGGGTTGTTTCTAACCACAGAGCATGTAGATGAGATGTTTCTATGCCTAATTTAATCACTCTGATATGACTGGGTGGAGCCTCCTTGATGTGATGGACTTCAGAGGTCATGCCCATCAAAGAGCCAAATGAGCTCTTTGCTCTGCAAGAGTAATGAGAACAAGAAAACCCAGATCAGAGCACTGTGAATCTTTGCATTTCCTTTTTTTGAACTTCTGAGATTCCTCTCTTCCTAATTCTCCAGCCTGTCTAGGTCCATCTGAATGGCAGCAAACCCATCTGATACATCAGTCATTCCTCCCAGTTTTTTGTTCTCTGCAAATGTCTGAGGATGTGCTGTGTCCCATCATCTAGGTAATTAATGACACTGCTGAGCAGTACAGGACCCAGTGTCCATGCCGGGGGTACCTCAGTAATGACTAGCCTCCAGCTGTACTTTGTGTCACTGATCATCACCTTCTGGGCCCAGCCATTCAGCCCATTTTCAATCTACCTCACTGGCCACATAGTGAACCTGTACTTCAGCAGCCTGCCTATAAGGATGTTGTGGGACAACTGTCAAAGGCTTTACTAAAGTTGAGGTAACCCTACTCACTGTTCTCCCCTCATCCACCACCTTGTCACCCCATTGTGGAAAGCTATCAGATTAGTCAAACACAATTTCCCCTTCATAAATACAAGTAGACCACTCCCAATCACTTTCTTGTCTTTCATGTGCCTGGAAATGGTTTCCAGAATTAATTCCATCACTTTCACAAGGATCCTCCCTTCCTGAAGATGGGAGTGATGATTACTCTTTTCCAGTCCTCAGGAACCTCTCCCAGTCACCACGAACTTCGAAAGGCAACGAAGAGTGGCCTCACAATGACATCAGCCTCAGCACTCGTGGGTGCACCCCTTCATTGATTTGCATATGTCCAGTTTAAGTGCTCCCTAACCCAGTCCTCCTCCAGTGAGGGCATCTTCCCTGGTGGGGAATGGCAGTGCCCCTGTCCAGGCAAGACGCTTTTCACCCCTGCCTGACTAGCATCCCAGGGGCCTCTGTGTGTCTTTCAGTGGACCCCAGGAGCCACATGCAAGAGAAAGGACAGAAAAGACAGTCCAAAATTGCCAGCAGAAAGCTCAACTCCAACTCAATCCACAAAAGACTAGAAATAGATGAAGCTTGACTTGAACTAGTCAGCCTGTTATAGGGCAGCGACATCGCATCTCACCACTTGCACAGCCCTGCATGCAACAGATATTTTCTGCTACAACGGGTGCATAATTTCAGTCCAGCGTGGACACCAAACATTTTGACAGCCACAGAAATAAAACCTTATTTTATTTCACAGAACAGTCTCCTGATTTTGCGTCTGTCACCACTCATGTCTCAGCACAGAAAACGCATAAATAAAACAAGGAAGGAAATATTTTATTCATGAGCACAAAGCCCAGCTGAGTTTTGAGAAAGCTTACTGTTGCTTTTAAGGTACCTCAACTCAGGGCATTAAGATTGCGGTGCATCACATGGAAAGCAACAGAAGTCCCCAGCACAATAAACTTGGCGGAAGATACACAGCCAACCACCAGTGTTTGAGAAGAGATTTCTGTGATCTATTGTCAGGCTGGAACTTTGTCTCAACTCTGCATTTTGTGTATTCTAGCTGTTTGATCCAATTATAAGAGATGACCAGCTAAGGATTAGATGAGGAGGTAGCCAAGGAAGTGAGCTTTAGACCAGGACTCAGCTGACAGATGCCAAATTACATAGTACAATTCACTCAGTAAACCTGGATTTATTTCTGCAATAATTATCTTCAGCTGAGAATCCTAGTCATGATAAACAACACAAAAGCATCTTCAGCTGACGGGCTTTGCCCTCAAAAGACTATCTACTGTCAAAACACAGTTAAGCTCAGAGAAATCTCAGACTTCATTAAATAGGGGTGCTGACCTATGTAAGCAACAGAAAATGCTGCCTGTCATATTTTGTCCTTGATTTTCCAAGTGATACTGAGAACCATGCTTGAATGTGGGAAGTTGGAAACCAGGACTTCATTGCCTAATCAATATTTACCTGCAAAAACACTTCCCATTCTTACAAGCTTGGGGAGCAGCAAGCTTCACGGGTAGTATCAGCATAGGGTAAAATCAATGAACATGCCATCGAAAGGAAGAGGTTGGCTGAGCGCAGAACCACAGAGATCAGCACACTACAAGGCCAGGCTGGACGGGGCTTGGAGCAGCCTGGTCTGGTGGGAGGTGTCCCTGCCCAGGGCAGGGGGTTGGAACTAGGTGATCTTTGAGGTCCCTTCCAACCCAAACCATTCTGTGATTCTATGACCCTGACGGTACCAATAGGCCTTAATTGCCCTGAGCAGCCTCATCAGGGGCCTCTACCTGAAGTCCTGCCCACGGCCCAGGGGCTCCCTCTCAGCTCAGCCCTGAGCACCCAGTTTTGGCCTGAGCTACATGGCAGGTGAGCCTGTCTCCAGCCCCTGCCTCTGGCCCCATCTCTCAGGTGACCCCTTGGACCCTTGTTGTAACCTTGCCTCCCTACAGCCCCAACTCCTGCTGCTCCTGTCTGGACCCCTGGATGGTCCATCACCTCACTTCGGGGCTTTCCATAGACCCTGTTACCTGCATCCCCACGGGCCTCCTCACGGCCCGAAGAGGAAAGGCTCCAAAGCTGATGCATCTGTGACAGCCAGACAAACACCCGGCCCTGGCAGCCTGTTAATCCAAATTTCCCCTGGGCCCACGTAAGAGCAACTAAGGGGGTCTGGCCAACAGCTGGAGCTCCCACAGCATGCTGGAGTACACAGTTCCTTATTTGCTATAAGAAAACTGGCTGGGTTTGTTTGCCCTGCACATGGCAGCATATGTAAGTACTACATCAACGCCTCACAGACGGAATAAAAACACTGTATTTGGTAATAAGAGCAGATTGATTACATATTTCAGTCTCTCTTGCCCAGACATATGCCAGTTCTACAAGCTGAATGGAGAAGCAGGCAATGAATATTTTGATAAATATTCTAAAGGTTGTACCAACACAACCCGATGGAACACATTTAAATAGGAAAAATATGTATTTTGCATTATTGTTTCCTTATGAATTACTACAATAAGAGGACCGCGGGTTTTCTACTTGAACGCTTTTAAACAGTGTTATTTAAATTAAATGCTTTAGTTACAGTTCCAAAAGCTTGATGGTCTTACATACATTTAGCTGTCCCACACACACGCGTACACTTTTTATTGTAACAAAAACTATAATTTCTTGTGTGGATTATTTTGCCTTCAAAGATAGCACTGTGTGTCAGGGGAGGTCACTGGTTTGGCAGTCGTTAAGCTTAATTCAATTTAACCCACAAGCCCAAAAACCTTATTTTTCTGATTTGTTCGACATCTGATTTGGCTGAAGGTGGAGCTATTTGGGTTCATGTGCTAACTCGCCTGTTAAGCAGATGGCATTTTTCTTCCCCAGCTGAGACAAAAGGCATTCCCCTTCCCAGAACAGTAAATGAAAACCCTTTCACACTGCCACCCTCTGGCAAAAAATGCATTTGCAATATTAATGAGCTATTTTTGTCCTCTGGCACATTCAGTCCTAGAAGAATAGAGCCCATCTTTTCCTAGTTATTGAAAATCTTTTCCCAAAAAGTGCTGTAAGCTAAGGAAAAGATCCACTAAGGTTGACCAAAATAGAAAGAAGAGAGGTGTTCCCTCCTGCCCAAGGTTCATCTTTGTTGTATTACTTTTATAAAGAGCAACATATAGTTACCTATACAGAGGTAACATACCTTTATAACCAGATATCTAAGGCCAGCGCTATTACAACATATGTTTTGCAAGCTCAGAAGTTACAGAAAAAAGAATGGTCAAAGCAGAAAGTTCATACAGTCAGGAGTTTGCTTTGGGGATGTCTGACCAGAGCCAAATACGGCACGTACATATATGACTGGTCTGTCTGGGGATCTCTGTCCTGCACAAGAATGAGAAGCAACTTCAGTTGGGACCTGCTTGAATTTGCTATAAACTTTGGCACTTACACAGTTACCTAAACTAACTGGACTAAAGCGAGATGCTGTGGCTAGGTGGCATTGCTGGCTGAAGTTCCAGCTTTAATCCAGGTTGCCAGCAGAAATGCTGGCAGGTCTCGCCCGTGGAAAGCGAGGAAAGCACTGCCTCAATCACAGATAACTAAGCAACAGGGGTTTCTGTAAAGCCAGCTACAGGAAACACACATTAAGCAATACTACGCCGTCGCCCTCAACTGCTCCGCTTGCTTTTAAGAAAACAAAACATGAGCTTAAATATATGAACCAGCGGTGGAGCTAACAGCTGACAAGCATGACACCACACAGACGTTATGTCAGCAGAAAACCGGTCTCTTCCTCCCAGCTGAAGAGCCACTGGGGGAAAATAAGAGCTTCATATGAAACCAATTACAGCGAGCCCCTCCAGCTGAGAGCTCCCATGTTCAGTCACAGGCAGTCACTAGCCCTGCCATGCTACATCACGTCTAGCAGGGGGGCATGCCCGTATTTCAGAGCCGTACGCTCAGCTGCCCTACCTAGAAGCACTCCCCAGGACGCTGTCTGAGGGTAAGCAAAGCAGAAGAGAAGGGAACAAGCTAAATGCAAAGCAATTAATTTGCACTAAAATGAGGAAGTCCATGGCTTTGCCAAAGCAGCTCCACACAAACTGCAGGAGACATCAGTTCAGAAAGCTCCAGTTTCCATCTCGCCATTGGGTATCATTTCTGTGAGGGGAGATATCCCACTGGATCTTCCCCAGCAGCCACAGAAACCTTACAGCCACTTCAGCTTCCTCCCTCCTGAATCTGTTATCCACCAAGGAAAACACGAAGCTTGCAGCAGCTGCTAGAAGTCTATCTCTTTCAGCTCAGAAGCTATTCCAGAGACATTTCGGGAAGCCTGCCCAGGGAGTCAGATAAGGAAAGCAGTTAGGTTTCACAACTTGCCTCATCTCCTAGATATTGACGGTTCACACACTTACAAGGGCCTCTGAGATTCATATTTCTTAACACTATGTGGTCTTCCTGAAGAGCTGCACAAAACCATTCATGCTGAACTAGGAGTAGCAATGACAAACACACCCTCCAAGTGGGGAAAAAAGGCAACATAACAGACATACGGGTGCCAAAAAAGCATGAGATTTTTTTCCTGTAGGGAACTCAGGCTGAAGAAAGGTTCAACTTTGTCCTACAGGCAGCTGTGGCTTGAGCAATAAACACCCTGTGTCCCTACGGAGCTATTATTCAGTCCCTTTAACTCTCCCAGTTTAGCCCACAAGAAAGTGGGTCTTGAAATACTAGGCCTTACGGTCATACATAAGGCTTTGAAAACACAACAAGATCCTCCCGGAGCTAGTCTAACAAGTGCCCTGAGAGAGATGCTTCTCCAAAGCACAAAAAGCAGCCTCTGATCTGCACTTCTTTAACATGAGGGAATTTCCACGCATGTAGAGCAGAGACAGCGATAACTAAGTGGGGAAAAAATATGTGGAAAGAACCTTAATAATACTACTCATGTCTTTCTGTTTAGTGCTCTCCCTTCAAATTTATAACTAGACACTTTCCAGTCCACTTCCACTTCTGAAGGACAAAAGGGATTTCTGCAGAGCTTTCTTGTGAGGTCCCTCATGGTGAGGGATTTTCAGCTTTTTAATTTTTTTATTCCAGAAGGAGGTAGAAAATTTAAGTATACACAGCCATGTTATTTCCTTAGGAGTATTTTGAAAATCCAATGGTGATATGCTGTTATCAGAGGACAAAACAAAAACCAGATGCCAGTCACACGTACTTTCTTTGAAACCGATGTTACAGCTACTCACCTTAGGAGCTTAACGGTCTGAGATAAAAACGAAACCAGATCTCAGAGCCAGAAGCCTACAGCCAACATTAGGGGCTTCTTCAGTCACACGGGGTCAGTTCACCCTATTCCGTGCAGAGGCAAAGACACTTTCACCCGTCCATCATGAGACACCATTAAATTGGGTCTCTCTGCATCAGCGTTTCCTGGCCAGCTCGGGAGGATTAAGCAGGTGTGCAGTTACCGTCTGAGAGACTTCGGGCATCTCAATCCCAAAAACGGACCACTCAAGCAATATATACTGTTACCGATTCTAAAAATAAAGCCTTTTTTCCGGGGGAATCCTCTCACACATACCTGGGCACAGAGCTCCTCTCTGACAAAGGAAACCTTGCACAGTCAGCACAAAATAATCCAGAGCCCCAGTCAGCTGAGCTAGTAATTGCACGCAAAATGCATGCCATTTGAGACCAAACCCAGCAAAAAAAATTAATCTCACCTATATCAACCTTCACACAGGTTCCCTGCCCGTAGCCAGAGATACGCTTGCAAATATTTCCTGGAATTGTAAGGACCAGACAGGCAGTTAAGTTAGCTGTCATTGCTAGCCTGCATTATTGCATTCTTTACACTGTTTACTTAATTCTTTTTCATAGATAACTCAGAAATCTATACATGCATATTCCAACTTCACTAAAACATTAGCAAGCTATATCTGCCTTTTCACTTGCATTTAAGACAAATCTCATTTTTCAGGATTTGAACTACCGCCTCATGCCAGCTTCATTTATCTGGATTATATCCGCTGCATCCAAAGCCCACCAGGGTCTGTAATGATACATATACCGTGGTACCTACAGGAAAGCAATCTAGGCATTCAGGATTCTCACAGTTAATTTCTTCAAACGAGAACAAGTTGCTTCATGCTTTCCATTCAAAAAAGTCTTGGTGCCTGTGCTCAGCTGCATGCTGGAACCACAGGCACCACAATTCTAACGCATGTTCTCCCATTAGCTTGCCATGAGACATTTTAGCAATTAAAGTCCTATTTCATTCATACTTTACTACAGACACGTGATGCAGAAAGTACATTCCACTGCGGAGCCCTCATGTTAAGAAATCCTGGCAGGCACTGCTGTAATGAAAATAAATTTCCTCCAGGACTATGTCCAGGCAATACTCTCTGCTACGGACCTCAGCCACACAATGAAAACGGAGCCTACATCAGTGAATGAGAAAATTGACCAGTGCCATGATCGTACCGTGAGCAGTGTAGAAGTGGCTACCTTCATGCCATAAACCGAATAATCCTTGACAGACAATAGCAAGCACACACTGAGACCTCGTTCTAGGATTAAAAGCTCTAACACCTGCTAGGCTTTAAGTAACATGTAGTAAGTAATAACCCAGGTGCTACAGGAAGAACAAACGCACAAATCGGAGACGTGGTCCAAATGGCTTATGCAAAGGTGTTGCTCTCTCATTAACTCTTGGGTCTCACGCTCTGTCGGTTCAGGAGCAGTCTGTTGGCCCTTCCCTCTTGACATCTCAAGGCTGTGAACCTCGCTATGCCGCATGAACAGGCTGACAGAGAGCAACTCCAGGAGCCTGGACCGATTTACAGCCACAAGATGTATAATTTACAAAGCCGGAGTCACACGGTGACAGCGATGTATGCATCCACTTCTGCACAGGTCGTCTGCAACAGAGGCAATTCACATTCTCCTTGGGGGAAAAGAGAAATCCAGAAGCATGCCACCAAATCTCAGTGCAGAGTCTAATTATACCCCTGACGTCTAGCTCATGTATGAACCCACTTGCAAACACAGTTTTCATCTTAGAATTGCACGTAGATAAAGCTAGGGGACTATTCAGGGAAGTGAGGACCCCCACGCTTACAGCGTTCAGTATCAACTTGCAAATTTAGTTACATTCAAGAGCTGAGACCTTAATTTGGCATTTTAGTCCGCTGTGTTTGCTTTGGTAGTTTTCCTGTTACTGTTGTGAATAGTGTCTGTGCTCCTACATAATTAAGAGCAGCATAATGCCTGCTGAGTGTTTCTAATTTGCTAGGCTGCTTTTTCATGCAAGTGAAAAAATTGTAACCAGACATTAGCAAGCAAGAGGCAGAACACCGCACACACTGCTGGTGCTAGCAATCTCTTAGTCCCTGCTCTGAGCAAAGACCTGAAACAGTTAGCAAATTGCTTCTCTTTTACACACCTTCAGTAATCTAAATGTGTTGTCTTACACATTTCCAGTGCAGTACCAAGAAAGGACCAATTAGCTGATTCAGCGTACAAAGTTTCAAAACGCCCCCTCCCCTCCACCAAAACAGTCCACAAAGACCCAACTGATACCAAGCTCCGAAAAACACGTACATGAAAGTATATGTATTCTCCCCATATTTTTGATGAAAATTGCTTAAATCAAGGGATTTCTTTGCACTGAAAGATGAGTCCATTCTCCTACAGTAAGAGACCATGAGTGTGGTCTAGCCTTCAGTTTTGAGACTGCCATTTTTAACATGAGCTACAGACAGATGTCCCATGGATGTCAGATGTCCCATCTGTCACCTTTTGCCCCACAAAGGTCTCCCTGTCACTGTCCGGTGTCTAATGCTGGTCCATCCACCGTAGCAATTCCTGCTTCCCCAAATTAAAGAAAAAATGAACAGATTCAACCTCCCAGCCCCGAGACCGCTCTTTCCTTTCAGGTGGCTCTGCCAGTCCTCCCCAGATACTCCACACCTTATACAAATTCTCCCATGAGGCAATCTCTTCTTCTTACTCTCCTTCCTGCTTGAACCTCTTTAATAAACTTCTCTTTTATGAGAATCCTTTCTCTATATCTTTCTTCGCTCTTTTTTTTTTTTGTCCACCTCTTCTCCCTTTCCCCCTTTTTTTTCTGTCAGAAAAAAAAGTTGAGTTAAGGCTTCATTAGTTTAGCGAAGCATTTAGCTAAGGATTTTGAATTCTGCAAGATGCTCTTGGTTGCTGTAGACAGCATACCAAACCAAAACTTAAAAAAAAAAACCACCCTAGAAGCGGGATGCTGACAATACTAGAAATTCAGAACCATGCACACGCTCCCTATATACACCCTGCTTCAAATAATTCACGTGTAGTAGCTAATATAGCTAATGTTTTGGTGCAGCAGTGCGATTTTCCCTTAGTCTAGGAATGGAAAGCAGCTACTGCTGTGTGGTTTATCTTTTGGCAAATGTTCATTCCCTTCAGTATCCAGCATGCCTCTTTTTAACTTCCCTGATAATAAGTACATTGTTTACAGCAAACATTTGCACAGAAGAATTTAGCTTACATCCGAGGTCAGACTCTGGCAGATGTTTATTAACACAACTAAAAACAGCTGAAGGGATGTACAGCAGGTAATTCTGGCTCTGTTTTTCTTTGGTACGAAGCAAGCGATACAGAACTATATAGATTCTTGGATGCAGGGTTTCATGTTGCTCCCTATAAAATCGATTTTTACCTGTAAAAAAAAAATATTAAGAAAAACAACTGCTCGAAATACTTCCAGCTTCATTTGTTTTACCGAGGAAACAGATCTTCCAAGAAATGAAAGAAACCTGGCACCAGTCTAATTATCACAGCTGTATTGGGAAAACCCAGCTCTTGTGGCCTTGCACAGCAGCCTGACAAGCAGCTCCTGTCCGGAGATGGGAACCCAGAGTTCACCCACAGAGGAAGCCCAGGGGGTTGGATCAGATGACCTCCAAAGGTCCCTTCCAACCTCAACCACTCTGTGATTACTCTTGTGTGCAGATACCGTGTTTCAGGTGAAGCAAATGCTGCATGCTCAAGGAAGACAAAATAAGGAATTTATTCATTACTCCCTGTCAGCAGGCAGATATTTAGCCGCTTCCTGGGAAGCAGGGCCTCAGCACACGTAACTTACTTGGGAAGGCAATAACCATGAACATCCCCCTTCCTCCTACTTTCCTTTAGCTTTTATTGCTGAGCACACCATCGTACAGCATGGAAGATCCCTTTGGTTGGTTCAGGTCTGATGTCCTGGTTGTCTCCCCTCCCAATTTCTTGTCCATCCCAGCCTACTTGCCGGCGGGTGCAGAGTGGGAAAAAGAAAGCCTCAACACTGTGCCAGCACTGCTCAGCCATAGCCAAAATGCTGCTGTGTTATTATAACTGCATTAGTCACACATCCAAAACACAGCACCACAGAGGCTGCTGCGAAGAAAATTAACTCCATCCTATCCAGACCCAGTACAGCAAGACAGGCATCAGTCCCTTCCTTTTACATCCTTTACACATTTGGGGGTTTTTTTTAAGTGAAGACACTCTAGTCTTGCCATTACTTTTATATTTAATCCCTGAGCTTTCCAAATGAATACTGGTACCACTGACACAAGTTTTTCAACCTCAGCGTGCTTCAGTTAGAGTTTCTTCAGTTTGAGCTGCAGTGGAGGAATTGCCTCAGTGGAGGAATTAGTACAGAGGAATTGCCACAGACCAACCCTAAATTAAAGCCTTTTATTTGCCACAGGCAGTCACGCTTAGACTAAATCATCATTTCCATCTGAGAAACCCTGGTCCTTGCTGCCACCATCTCCATACATGTTGTTAAGAGGCTGATGGGGCCAAAAGCTCCGGATTGCTTCTTAAGGCACTCTTCCCAGGAAGCGTTCTAGCTCCTGAAGGGAGCGCAGAGCGAGGCTGTGTTAGCATGCCTTCATGAGACCATCTTACAGGATGAACTGCTGAACTCTCTCGCTCACAGTGATCGATCTCGCCTGACAGCCACTCTGGTGCAACAAGCCAATTAAATCCCCAGGGCAGTGCTGCTTCTGGCTAGGGTCAGCTGTCAGGCAACCTGCCAGCCTAGCAGGGATTTGCCTTAATATCTTCCCATCCCACTAATGTAATGGTTGTGAAGCACGAGGGGATGTGCCAGGGATGGATCCAATAGATTCCGTGCAAAGCTTGTCAAAGCACATCTGACAGCAGGCAACAAAAGAAGGACTTTCAATCACTAGAGTGAAACAGAGCCCCACTTCAATGTGTGATTTCTTCAGCCATCCCCAAATCTTATTATAATAGCTCTTTAACTATAAACCCAACTACACAGCCCTCCGTTCTCTGGCAGGCTGAATTCTCCTCTGCACTACAGACCCAATCTAAGCAAAATTAAATTCTGTTAGAATTCTGTTAGCCACAAAACTATCCTCCTCCAGTAAACAGCATCACCATTCAATACATCCATCGCAGTTCTGGCAGCAGCTTTGTCTTCTGGATGAACGTGCATTTTAACAAATGTATAAAGGCGTGTACATTTGAAGCAAGGCCACTGCACAGCACTCACCCCTGGGACGAGGATGAAAGAACGAACAGCATGTGACAGATGTTACTCACGTCACCTAACACGTTGCTGGGATGGCGCTGGGATACTGCAGTAGCAAGCACAGCCCAGGAATGCATGAAAGAAGCAGTTTTGCTGTTTTCTTTTCATTCCCTTCCCACGCTGCAGAAAAGACATCAGGATCTCCAGGACTTGAATGGCTCCCTGCAGCAAAATGTGACGAGATCAGGTACTTCGCTGGCCAAGCAATTACAACCATCCCCCAAAGTGAAATTAATGTTCAGCTACTGCATTCAGTCACTCAGCACGCATGACATGTGCTCCAGCTAACAACCTTACTCAGCCAAACATGCCCAAACTCTTAATTATGGTTTGAAAGTGCCGAGGGCACAGGTTTAGATACTCCTCTCCAGGCTCTGAAGTGATGGCATACCTTTTTTCACCATTAAGCGTCTACATTTACAAACAAATCCACTGCAGAGCCTTGGAGCCTGCCCTTTTAAGCCTTTCACTGTAGTCAAACAGATGAATCAAAGGCTATTAGCACCTTGGTTTAACAAAGCCCAACTACAAACCAGCTGACAACACTGCTGTCATCAGACTCGTCATACTTGAGAGTGGAGGAAGCAAGTCTATTTTTGTAAACTGCAGCAACATACTACAGATAGGCTTGAGTGAGGACTGAAGGAAGATAAAAAGGATTGCAGCTTAAGGGAAACTGCCACTCCAGCTAGAGTGCAGCCTGGTACTTTCTGTGATGCTCCATTGCAAAAACACAGCTCTGTCTCAAAGACGTTGTATTTGCAGGGATGATCTCTTGTCTACTTTGGAAACACTAAAAGTTTTAACATATTCCAACAATAAATGCAGCTTTCAAAAAAGATGCTTTTAAGCCCAGATTTGGTACCAGCTGTGTGTCTGTAGAAATGGGAATTTAAATCAGTACTGTTAGCCATCCTCCCGGAGAGCTTCCTCCACAGGGCAAGACATAGCACACTGCATTGGCACCTCCGAAGCCCTGGCCCCTCCAGGTGCATCAAATCCACCGTTTGATTTCTACCCTCATTTTCTACTACCTGGCAAATCATTGGCATCCTCCTCTTAACTTGCTCGGTAGCTTAGACTCAAGCTACAGGAGCCTACCTCTATAGAGCACTTGCACTTTCCTGGGATCATGAAGCTTCCTATGTCGTTTACCCCACCAAAGTTAAGAGGCAGAGGACATTCCCAGCAGAAGACATTTCCAGTCTTTCAGTCTGGAAAGGGGAGCTTTTAGGCTCAGAGCTATTCAACGTTGCCATCTCTGTCAGTGGGTCACATCTTCAGAGGCTGTCTCTGCTGAGGCAGTAACAGAGCCCAAGACATTCTGGGCAACTGTTTGCTCACATACCATCACACCCCAGTGCCAGGCAGGCAGGCCTGAATTCCTCATGCGGATCAGTCTGTGCTTGTTCTTACCTAGTTTGCTTCCCACAGTTGCCATTATCTTTGTTTTCCTTCACTGAGTCCCTGCTATTTTAGCCAGTCTTTTCAATGCTTTTGGTAAACTGTGTCAGATGTCTGCCTTGAGGAGGAGCAAGTCATCATCACCTATGCCAACATGCCTACTGCTTGAATGAACCTGCCAATAAAGCATTGGCAGAAGCCGTTTCAGAAAGTTCTTCAGATGTTTTCTTCTCCACTGAGATCGGTCTAAGCTTTCCGGTCCAAAACAATAATTCACACCTAGAAAAACGCTTATCTTCTAGGTTCCAAATCCTGAGTCAAAGCTGTTTAACCAGTACTGAAAGATAACTAACCCCTTTGTGTCTTCATCTCGATTGTCTCCAGTACACCCTTGCAATATAACACCAGAGTAGATTCTCCCAGATAGGCTTCCTTTGCCTCCCTTATGCTCTGCCTTCCTTGGAAATCCAATTACATTTTTCCTTTTAAATCCCAGGAATGAAAGTCACAACAAATCTGTATGAGAAACCACTTGGATTTCTGTCTAATCTTCTATTTTATTCTTAGCCTTTTGGAGCGCACACTCAACAGATTGTTAGATGTTTCACCAGATGCCCATCACTCTGGCCAAACAGCTCAGTTTATCTAGTTGGCAGCAGGATCTCCCTTGTCACAGTTTTCCAAGACTGAAATATCCATGCTTCATTACTGTACAGTTTCTTGATGGTGTAGCCTTCCAGCTGCTTAGGATACACACTGCAAGGAAGGCACTCACAAAGGCATTGGCTGAGAGAACTTCCTTTATAGACAGTCCAGAGCTTTTTGGACAGTCTGTAATAAGCCACAAGAGTCATAGCCCTTACAGCTGCAAATGTACAGCTCTAAGTGAAGCACGTTACTAGATCCTGGTTCTATTTAAACTGCCTCTGTAGGCAAGAGTAAAAACATTTCAAGTCGCTTCTACTTCAGCATGTTTAAGCTTCCTGCTTTAACTATACATTCTGGGCTGCAGAAGTACCTTTGTCTAACTTGGCCCAGACATCGCTGAAACAAGATCTGTTCAAATATCAGATATATGTTTAAATCCTCAAGCAATGCTGTGCTGGAAGATGAGAGGGTTAGTCAGTGCCCCTACCTCTGCAGCCGGGGGCATGAGTTCCCAGTCCACCTCCCTTGGCTTTACAGTGAGCATTCTGACCTCAAACTCAGCATATATACATCGAGAGGAGAACATCCACACCTCATCACAGCTGGCTTCCTCCTTCAACACACCGCACTCCCACTGCGGTTTCCCATTTTAGCTGTTCACCAACCTAGGGTTTATGTTCTGAGAAAACACCAGCAAAATCCCCAAAGACCACGCACTCGCAACAGACCGTAAGGGTCCACAAACTTGTGGCCGCAAGTTCAAGTGAACAACCATATAGATTAATAAAATATCAAATTATCAAAATAATTAAATAATCACATGCTAACAGGGAAAGCTGATATAGTTTAGTACTGTTAATGCTGCTGAACAACGAAAGCCTCAGCTTTTCCTGATGATTCTGATTTAAAATCCAATTAAATGAATACAATTCCAATGAGACTACTAGGCAGACTGTATGAGGTTTGGTCAATACTTGCAACTTGTATTTAAATAAAATGCTCGTATCTATTTATCCAAACAGCTTGTTCGAGCCAATTAATTGATATGCCTGTTATCACACTGTCAGGTACGCTACATTATATTGGCTATTTAAAAAAAAAGCCTACTAGATGGCTGTCATTCAGGGTGTAGTACAACAGCGCAGCTTCTCTCGTTGGGTTGATACTGCTCGTTGCGCAGCTGTGGGCACGCAGCACTAATGCTGCTGCTCAGGGGCCACTGACCATACCTGGGAGACGGTCCTGCTTGGGAAGGTCTTGCTTCAAATCCCTGGTCCAGCACCCAGTCTGGCCCAGTGCGACCCAGAAGTACAGTGACTGCATGCTGTGCAATTCAATTAAAGCGCAGCTACTTTTGCTGACAAATCCTGTACATCAGCTCATAAATTCTGCAGATTTTTTTTTTAAATCACTCGTCTAGATATACAGCTTAAGGATAATGCTTTTCGTTAAAGGATCTATTTTGAGCTCACCTTTCTCATTCTCAAGTAAAGAAAAAAAAAAAGATTTCTAGAAGCCTAATTGAGCTGCATTAACCTCAAATTTTGAACTGCTTCAGATCACTATTTTTCTGCAGGCATGTCATCAACAAAGAGTTATTGTCAAGATTTTTGTTTTCTGCCAGCCTGAAAAAAGCCCTACTCGGTTGAACTAGATCATCAATGCTTCCCAAGAAGGTTTAAACTAATTATTTTTGAAGGCAAGGGGAAACAAACAACAAAACTACCATATTTTAGTGTCAAACAGACACACATCCTGCTTCAAAACCAACTCACCTCCAGGGAGCAAATCCCCGTGAATGTGGCAAGACCTAGTTTTCAAATTCACTCAATCAGCAGCTTCTGTTCTGAGCTCACAAAACAGAAACAGGTTGGGGGCAAAAACAGATAACCAAGCTCTCTTTTAGTATTTCAATGATTTCTGAATAACACTTGCAGACTCATTGGCTGGGTGTTGTACAAATTGCAAATAACTGGAAGAGTGTGAGAGGGGGAGCAATATAAAACCTAGCTAAATGTTTCATAGGGGCATAACTTCAATTCACACTAAAAGATTTTCAAAAATTGTTTGATTCAGCTGCACATGACCTATTTGGCATACTTAATTTTAATATCTGGAACTGGAAAGGAGATGGCATCAGAGCCGATAGAGACACCTGTGTCCTAAACATGAAGGGGGCTCTTTGGATGCTCAAAACAAAGTTTATTTTCTATACGGTTTTTCCTATCAAGCAAAAGCAGCAATTGCAGTAGAAGCAAGGCCAGGTTGTTCTCTCTGGCTGAATCTCCCATAGGACGAGCTGATGCAAGGATACTCCGTAGCTGCCAGAGGAACTCTGGGCCAAATCAATCCCCACTGCACTTCCTGGAAAAACGACCATGCAGTAAAAAATTTCCTAGCACCAAGTGCCATGAAAGTTAAGTTCTGAAGTGCAGCCTCTTTGCTGCAGAGATGGAGAGAGGCAAATCCGTTGTGAGCATCATGGAGCACACACCAGGAAATAGAGACACAGAGAGAGAGAGACCTGACTCTGAAAGGTGCTCTTCACCCCACAGGTAGATAACTTTGTGCAAATGTGAATGTGGAAAAGTCATTCCAGACCGCAGTGAAACAACTAGGGAGGGCTTGTAGAAGTCACATCTCTGCTGCAAATACAGCGGGTAAGGACAGGCCTAAGACATCCATGAGAATCAAGCCACCCCTGTTTGTCTGCTGTCTAATTCCACATGGAGCATTATTGTCCCCGATTATTTCACTGTGAAGCAACCACACTCAATTTCCAAGGGTTAGATACTTCAGGCATGGCATATTGGACAACCATCATCTTCCTAAAAGGATTTTGTGGGAACTTTTAGATACTAAAGAAGCAGTCAAGCCAGATAGGCAACCTTGTGACTGGGGAGATAGAACTGCATCACTCACCATACGGAAGACATGCAAGAATAATTTCACAAGGCTGGAAAGCTGCAATTCTACAGTTGCATACTATTACACTGATCTAAACTACAGCAACCAGAAACTGTAACGTGCAATTAAGAGGAGAAGTTAAAAAAAACCCAACAAACTCTAGCTTAATAGGTTTACACCAACAGTAACAAATATTTACAAACTATGTGGAAAGTTTATTGAAATAACCTGTGTAAGTGGATTTGAGAAAGCTTCATACTTGTATTGGAGGCGGGGGGTTGAATCATAATGAACAGCAGGATACAAGGATCAAAATGAGCACAAGTGTAAAGCCAACAGCTGTTTCTTTCTTGCTCCTCTCATCTTTATTTTTATTTCCATGACAGAAGATTGAGATCATACTGTAAACAGGAGATCAGGGCTAGTAGCAAGGAACACCACAGGCTGGAGTCTTGTCTAAGGACAGCTGACCAGAACAGCCAAGTCCCTGCAATCACACTCGTCTCTGAAGGCATTACTTTCCATCGCATAGTATTTACTACAGCAAATATGTTTGGGGAGAGATGCTATTTAAACAAAGTTTTCAGCTTCTAGTGGGAACAGACGCATGATTATTTGGAAAATGCTATCTACCCCCTCTTCCCACCCATTTCATCTCTGTGTGAAAACACCCTTTTTCATCAACTTGAGCCCACCACTAAGACTTCTTGACACTGCAGCTGAATGGATCATCTCATGTTAAATAGCTGCGATTTTCTGCCACTCCTACACAAACTGACATAATCACAGCACAGAAAACAGCCATTAGAGAATCTGTGACTGTCCCGCTACTGGCAGAACATACAGCCTACAAAGATGACTATAGAAGAGATGATCACTTCTCAGATAGGAGTACATAGAACTAGAGGTGCAAGGTGCTTGTGCCGGTAGAAGCTCAAAGTGCTCTTTGCCTTAAAGATGTCATTTTAGTCACTTATGGTATACAGCCGTAGTTAATTGTGACCAACGCAGATGCCAGGGATTGTAAATGAGCCTTCTTAGCAGCATTTCACACTCTTCAGACTACTAGCTTAGCATCCGTGGTAGAAGAGGAGTAAAATATTGGATGTGGAGATTAGCGGTTTATTCAGGTCTGAGGGGAGAGCCTCGTGTTTTCTGATTGTTAAAGGGAAAAAAGAAGGAAAAAAAAAAGAAAAACTGCTTCCCTATAGCTTCTGAAGGGGGACCAGGGGGGCGTGGGTTTAGGTTTAGTTTTGGGGTTTTTTTGGTTCTTACTATGCTACTCTGTTTTTAATTGGCAATAAATTAATCTTCACCAAGTCAAGTCTGTTTTGCCCATGACTAATCAGTGAATGATCTCCCTGTCCTTATCTAGGCCCACAGGCTTTTTCATCTGATTTCTCCCCTGTCATGCTGAGGAGGGGGAGTGAGCGAGTGGCTTCTTAGGCACCTGGTGGCCAGCCAAGGTTAATCCACCACAGGTGAGAATTACATTCTAGCCAGAAATGGAGACAGCAGGTATTTTGCTTGATGAACAGCTTGCAAGAAAGCTGTTCTCCCCAGGCAAGAAGCCTTGCTAAAGGCCTTAGAAAGTTAAGATGTACTAGAAGCAACAGCCACCCTGGGATTTTATTCTGCTCTGCCCAGGAGAGAAGCAGTGATACTGCATACATATAACTGAGCACAAAAGGTAGCTGGTACATCGATATATTAATGAAATGGGCATTGCTCCTACATCTGTGAGGGATTACCTGCTCTTAGCCTCAAAGGGAAGCACATTGCACAAGGGAGTGGTTTGGCTTAACACACAAAAGCACCTACTTCCCCAGCCTTGGGGGAAATACATGGCTATACTGGCAGCTCAGCATCCTACAAGGCTCAGTTCCTCTCTTCCACAAAACTTGTACAAGAAGTGTTGGCATAGCAAACTGTGGAGGCTGCTCTGTGCCAGAAACAACAGACAAGCTGTGCATGTGTGTCCTGGGGCAGAATCCCAGAGACAAAGAAACACAAGGCTCAAGAAAAAAAAGAAAGTTAAAAGGAAAGCATAAAATTACTTAACCCTTGCTGTCTCATTTCCAACAAGAGACAAAAATCGGGGTACAGGGAAGATGCAAAACAGAGGAGCTAGCCTGACAAGGGTAAGAGGCAGAAAAATAATGACCAAGGATCCCTTACTATAGTCTACCCTGCTCCAGATAAGTACACGGCTGTGTGCAGCTGCCAGGACAATGAGCATGGGACTTGCGTGTCATTATCTGCCTGGTGCCTGAGTAGTGAATAAAAACCTGTAAAAAAACAGTGGTGCAGCTACATGAAGGTTTTTAGAGAGTCATATTAGTTGCGCGTTTGTAGAAAAGCAAGTGATGCAGCTGTCTGGCCAAGTTTCAGCAAAGCCATTGCCCTCACCGTGTGGCACATCAAAGCAACTGTATCTGTTTGTGATGAACTTTGTCCCCTTCACAGCCAAACTTTGTCCCCTTCACAGCCAGTTTCACTCTTTGTGCATAGCTCTGAACCAAAGCCCACATAAAAACTTAATTCAGGATAAAAATGTGTTTGCCTCCATGGCTTAATTACACTTAATTTCATCATGCTTGGTTGCATTGGAAAGAGCCAGATAAAAGTTGAGTTTTGTCCAGTCGCTTCACTTTTGCTAAATTTGGGATTATTTTTTAAATTTGGGACCAGGCTTTGAGCAACCTGGTCTAGTGGGAGGTGTCCCTGCCCAGGGCAGGGGGGTTGGAACTAGATGAACTCTGAGGTCCCTTCCAACCCAAACCATTCTATAATTCTATCATATTAATGTGCAAGCAAACAGGAGATGACAGCATGTAACAGCATAAGCTGAAATAAGTAAAGATCCCACCTGACTCCACATCTGCACCAAGTGGCATCCTGCCAAAGAGGTGCTGAAAAAAGTACACAAGAAAACAGGTGATCCCGTCACCAGAAACACAGTAAAATAGGGCAGATGTGCAAAGCATGTTAACAGCAGGGGAGTCACACAACAAGTTTGAGTAAACATCTTGGACAAAAAAAAAAAAACCACAACAACAAAAACAACCCACCACAAACATCTTCTTTAAATCTTGAACCATTGTTATGCTTCCACATTTTCATCTGCAAGCAACTGGATGCTACACACTCAGCACACTCATTACTAGCATTACACAGCACACCGTCGCTAGCTTTTATCTACGTCACTTCTGTACCTAACAGGTTCTGATGCCACAAGGCCACGTGCATCTGTTACAGTAAAGGATTCAAGACCTTTTCTGTTGCCCCTTTGGGGTCACCACCTACTTATGACGCTAATTCATACAAAGGTAATCTCCAAGAGCTACTTTGTCCTTTTACGGTAAATCTAAATTTCAAAAGTGCCCTGGCAAAGATATCATGTAAGCTAACAGAAGGAAAGGATTACATAAAGAGTCACTACTCCTGTGTGCACAGGCGAGGTGCTAACATTTAACTGAACCTATATCCTTTTAGAAATGGGATTACTCATCAGTCCTTTTTTTAACCAACATACAACTAAGCACCTCGAAGCACACATCAGTACCAAAATATTCCTACTAGAAGTCATAGAATCATAGAATGGTTTGGGTTGCAAGGGTCCTCAAAAATCATCAGAGTGGAAGGGCAGAATCACCTCCCTCAACTTGCTGGCCACGCTTCTTTTGATGCGGCCCAGGACACAGACAGCTTTCTGGGCTGCAAGCGCACATAGAGTTATAGAATGGTTTGGGTTAGAAGGGACCTTAAAGACCATCCAGTCCCACCCCCCTGCCCTGGGCAGGGACACCTCCCACCAGCCCAGGTTGCTCCAAGCCCCGTCCAGCCTGGCCTTGAACCCCTCCAGGGATGGGGCAGCCACAGCTTCTCTGGGCAACCTGGGCCCGGGGCTCACCATCCTCATTGTGAAAAATTTCTTCCTGATATCTAACTCTCTCCTCTTCCAGTTTGAAGCCATTACCCCTCGCCCTATCACTACGTGCCCTGTAAAGTATCCCTCTCCAGCTTTCCTATAGGCCCCCTTCAGATACTGGAAGGCTGCTATAAGGTCTCCCCAGTGCCTTCTCCAGGCTGAACAACCCCAACTCTCTCAGCCTGTCACCTCCTTATTTTCCATGTGCCTTAGCACAGCTTCCAGGAGGATCTGCTCCGTGATCTTTCTGAGCAGAGTGGTGACACTGACTGGCCTGTAGTTCCCCAGGTCTTCCTTTTTTCTCTTTTTAAAAATGGGGGTAATGTTTCCCCTTTTCAAGTCAGCAGGAACCTCAGCAGATTGCCATGACTTCTCAAATATGATGGATAGAGGCTTGGCAACTTCATACACCAGTTCCCTCAGGATCCATGGATGCATCTCATCAGGTCCCATGGATTTGTGCACCTTCAGGTTCCTTAAACAGTCTTGAACCAGATCTCCTACAGTGGGTGGGTTTTCATTCTCCCAGTCACTGCCTTTGCCTTCTGTGACTTAGGCGGTGTGGCTAGACCACTTGCCAGTGAAGATCAAGGCAAAAAAGTCGAGTACCTCAGCCCTCTCCATATCCCAGGCGTCCAGGTCTCCCATTACATTCCGGAGAGGGGGCTCGCATTTTCCTTAATCTTCCTTTTATCACTGACACACCTATAGAAGCTTTTCTTGTTGCCCTTGATGTCCCGGCACAGATTAAACTCCATCTGGGCTTTAGCTTGCCTAACCTGATCCCTGGCCGCTCAGACAAATTCTCTGTATTCCTCCCAAGCTACCTGTCCTTCCTTCCACCCTCTGTAGGCCTCCTTTTTGTGTTTGTCCTAGAGTTCCTTGTTCATCCATGCAGGCCCCCTGGCATTGTTGCCTGACTTCGTCTTTGTTGGGATAGCCCTGCAGGCACGTGCACGTCTCTTGCCCCTCTTGTTTATTCCCCATGCTACATGTGTTTGTACAGAGGCATTTAAGTTGGGCCCCCAATGGAGCTGACTGACTAGTTGGAATTTCTTTGTGCTGCACTCCAGGTGCTCTCCTGCTGACCTGTGATCCTTCTCCAGGCTCTGAGCTTCTATTGCTGTCACTGGTAGGGGTGGGATGTATTGAGGTTCCCCTCCTCCAGCAACTTTAGTTTAAAGCCCTATTCACGAGCTTGACTCCTTCCCTGTGAGCAGGTGGACTGATGAAAAAACTACCTGCGCCCCAGAGTCCTTTACTGCTGCTCCAAGGGCTCTGTAATCCGTCTTGATACTCCTCAGGCTGCTCCCGGCGGTATCACTGGTGCCCACATGAAACGGCAGCAGAAGATAATAGTCAGAGGACTGTACGAGGCTTGGTAGTCTCTCAGTGACACCCCTAACACGAGCCCCCAGTAAGCAGCACACCTCTCTAGAGAGCGCATCAGGTCGGCAAATGGGTGCCTCCGTACCTCTCAGAAGAGAGTTGCCTACTACTATCATCCGTCACCTTTTCTTAGTTGCACTGGTTGTTATACGGGGAGCAGATCGCGCTGCCTTACTCAGCTCCAGTGTCTCTCCCGGTATGACGGGTCTTTCCTCTTCACTCTGCAGAGTGGTGAAGAGATTCTGCAAAGGTACCTCAGGCTTCAGGGGAAGTCTCTTCCTGCTGCTGGTCCTTGCCCTTGCAAGCTTCCATTCTTCTGCATTATTGCCCCCCCGCCCCCTTCCGTGTGTGCCAGTGGAGGAGTTTTTGGTTGTTTGTCTGCGGGTTCATTGCAGATTGCGCTTGGAACCAGCTATCTACCTCCTTCTCAGCCTCCCTGATGCTACGCAGCCTCCTCGCCACCTCCTGCAGGAGTCCACCTGGGCAGCTCTGCCACCTATCCCTGCCTCAGGAGAAAGGTCGAGGCACCTCCTGCAGCCTGAGGGCTGCACTGGAGCCTCTCAAGTGCTTCAACCTGTTTATTAGTATGCTTGATTTATTTCTGCACTAGCAAATTTTTTTCACTTTGCAAGCATGATGAGGATCATTAAATACCTCACCACAACCAGCCAGTGTAATTTCCAAAATATTGACCGGGTGATGAAGCAGTATTATTACAGGAGACCTTACACAGGAAAATTAAAACAGTGGATGGCAGTGAAAGACCGCTGTCATTAAACGGCTTAGCAATCCTGTGTAAAGAACATCTATAACACTTTTTAAATACGCTTACATTCCATAAATCACTGTCCCACAATAATACTTGCACATTATATTCATAACAGTGTAATTACATGGCAATTACCATACAACAGTAATTAAGGGGAAACCCAGCGTGCCATCCAACACAGTGCCTTTTAAATGGACTAAGTATACACGAAAAATATAATTAAGCAACAGAAGGTGAGTTGTTTCCTGATGATAATTACATTACTGGATGTATTTTCAAGGAGGTCACTTCTAAAACAGCAGACTAGTTCAAGGGAAACTGAAGTCGTTCAGGATTCTGATGTCCACATGAGTCAGCTGCACAGTGTTCGTAGCACCAGGGGCCCAGGTGGTCGTGGACTTACCTACCAATCTCATTTGTTATAAGCTTTAATGGCAAGAAGTAGGTTTTGCCCCCGGCAGACTTTTGGGCAGCTGCCTAATTTCTATAATAGACTAACATAGACTTCAGCCAAAAGTAGGACTTGTTCCACATTTCTGAAGAAAACATTCCGCTTGGGAGAGCTGAAGAGTAAATGCATTTTTTCAACTGAAGCAAAAGCTTACAAAGGCGAGCTGTAGCTAGCTAAATTTCTATACATCTTGGCAGAGCTTTGGCAAATAAAATGGCCTGAAAAGTAAACCACAGACAAAGCGAACAGCTAGCAATAACGTACCTAACCCACCAGCAGTCAGAGGAGAGGGGAAGGCACGGGAAAGGGTGTGCAGCGCTCACTGCCGCTCAGTAGCTCCTGGAGCCAAAGATGGGGTTTACACACACGGCTCAAGCCGTGAGGATCTGTTAGCTGGGGACATGAAACTGGCTTGGGAACCACAGCTCAGCTCTCCCACATTGGCATGAGGGGCACTGAAGAATTTAAGGACTCCATTTAGGACAACTCATTTAAATGTCTCAGACTGCAAGCACCAGCCTAGAGGTGGGGGAAGAGAGTAATGAACCCCATTTCTCAGGTCACTTCTATTACAGAAGCATTTTAACCTCTTTGGAGAAGCTGCAGCAACTGGTGAACTTTTTAAAATAATTTCAAAGGCTGCAAAACCCTGCCTTTCTCAGAATCACCTTTTCGCCTTCTCACCATCTGCTTTTTGAGACCTCATGGGCAAGTAAATGCAAGTCCCGGTCTCAGCTGCAACTCACTGGATTGCATAAAATTTCAAATCCTCCAGCATAAAACGTACCTCCTTGCTACTGATACCTCTAGAAGAGGCAGCACTTCAACTCTGTCCTACCCAGCATTATCAGGACCACTGCAAAGAGAACATGTTTTGGAGGTCTGTATCCTTGGCCTCAGTCCACCTATCATAAAGCCCCATCCATCACAATCATCTTTTTTTAAAAAAATCAGCCAAGCCTGCCAATGTCCATTATCACCTGCATGCTCCACCCAGCCTACTCATGTTTGATTTTTATGGCATCATAGAAATACAAAGCCACAAGAGACCTCACAAACATCCAGCCCAGACTCATCTGATCCACTGACTCCTGAAACTTCATCAGATAACCTGGTTTATTCCCCATTTCTCATTTGGTACCTCTTTGCTAGCAAGGATACTCATTTTAAAAATCAAGTAATCGCATTTATTTCAGGCCTCTGCAACTTGAAGAATCACTATGAATTCTCGTCTTGTTTTTTGCATGCCAGTTAGGCCAAAAAAACCAAAAAAGATACATTTTTACATGCTAAATAAAGAGAAAAGAGGGTGAAAGACAAGGTCACAGTCCAGATTTCAGCAAAGAACATGTCATACACAGCCTTTTCTGTACAAAAAGCCCAGATAAAACCAAAAATCTGATTATGTAGATTATTCTCTCACATCACACGTTGATACTTTTATGCATTTTGAGGCTTCTAACATGCCTTTCAGAGAGCGGGGCTTTCATGAGTCCGCTCAAGGGAGAGCTCGGAAGAAGAAAAAAAAAAAGTAGATTTATTCTATCATTCGGAAAGCCACCACAACCACAGCAGGAAGCTGGGGGAGCCTGGCATTCTGCCAGAAGACGAAGCAAAAAGCAAGCTGTTCTGCTTTTCAGCCAGCCACATTGAAAATAAGCCTACAATTTCAGTATGTTGAAACCTGCTCTTATAGCTGAATTGCTACACTCCTAGCGACCTACCATACACAGGCTTCAAAAGGCAAGAAGAGAGTAGTATTTGTGTGGGCTTATTGCGTCTGCCGCCCGCCCAAGCAGAGAAATCATGATAAACAGCAAGTTTTTCTGAAAGTAGAGTTCATCATCAAAAAGGGAAAAAACATAAAGCTGCAGCTAGACTAAGAAACGGTGCTGTCTCATTTTGACCATGCAGAGCCCCATATACACGCTCCTCACCGTTCTCCAGCTGGCAGCTTCACAGGTCTGGAGTAAAGCTCCCAGGACCAGCTCTTACACCCTGCTCAAGTTCTACCAGCAGATCGTTTGTAGACTGGGGGACGGCTGAAAAGCCAGGATCCTTCTTCCAAAACAATGGGATACTCAGCAGCTTCACAAACACTGCTTAGTTTAAGAGCCCAGTACCTTTGACTTCTAAACACCAACCTTGTCTTTCTCCGCTCCTCGGTAAAAATGAGCAAAAGAGGAACAGTGAGGTCTACCCCTTTCCTATTAACAGCTTCGCAGTACTTGGCTGGCAGAACAAAATAATTCAGGGGCACACTAAATTCTGAAAATCCTTATAAGAAAGTTTTGTGTTTTTTCTAGTGACTCACTAGTCTGTTACCATTGCCAAAGGAAAGAAAGGGTAAGCAAAGCGCTGCGGTTACCCAGGATTATCAAAACAGTTGTGGGTTTGGTAACCAAGGGTAGATATGGCTGGACTGGAGGGGCTGCGCTCACAGCTGCTCTGCAGCATAGCAAGAAAATGGCCCTGTTCCTCTGACCACCCTCTTCAAACTACCACTCAACCCCAAACCCTATTACCAGCCTTGCAGATCTCAGATAAAAGTAACGTCTTTGTGGTAAGACGCTGGCTGGGGCACAGGACCCCACATTAAGTACCTACTTCAACCACTGTGAAAAAGCTGAACAAGCCACTTTTGTGCTCCACCTTCTTCTAGTTCAAAAGGGGGGGAATACTGTCTCAGTGAAAGGTAAGAGCCATTAGCAATTGCAGGGCACTGATTACATATATAGCAGCAGCACTTCTGACAAAATGGGACTGCAGACTCGCTATTGCATTACCCTAGAAGGTATAAACAAGGTTTTCCCTTGGTTTTGTTTACTTTTGTACATACTTTCAACTCCCTCCAAGACATCGTCCAAGCTGCAAGTCAAGCCACTTGCAGCAGTTCAAAGTGACCTTTGAGACTCACTACTTTTACTCCGTGCATTTAAGATTCTGATTTATTTACCTCAAGCTGCCTAAAATCTGTGGAATTCAACTTGAATGTGTTAGACTTGGCTAAAAGCCACACTCTTCTCTATTGAAGCCAGGAGTGCTATAGAAAGTAAATGTCATCCTATTGTCTCCAGGTTTCTGCTAGTCTCGTCTTACAAAAAAAAGAAGAGTTAACAAAGAAGAAAAAAAAAAAAAAGAAATTGTATTTGCCGGTTACTTTCTTACTGTGAAAGACCCTAACATTCAGGCTGCACTAAGGCTTAAAACAAGTATTGCCAGCAACAGCTTAGAGCACAGCGTTACACAACCAAAATAAGAAAATAGTGAAATAGAAGTATCATGCCTACAGTACTCCCACATGCCTGTTTATTGTTCTTTGCTTCCTGCATTACACCAAAAATATTTTAGGGTGTCTTCCCGTTTCACAGTCCCTTGTTTGTTAAAGCCTCATATTTTAACTGGAATTTGGCACTGATTTTATTCACTTCCTCTTTGCCCCCCTTACCTTTTTCCTTTGATTGTTATTCCAGAAAGAAAAGGGAGTGTAATCCCTGCCTTTTCACTGAGCGTGTTCAGTCTTTAAACTCCTTGGTCCTCCCCTCTATTCAGACCTTGCTCCGCAGAGCTCACCCACACAGAGATTCAAGCATCAATCTCTTTGCTTCTGCTTTCTCATCTTCCCACGCTGCGGGCTGCTATTGCATTTAGCTGGCTAACTCCACCTCTCCTCTTCTCACTCTCTTTCCTCTTAGATTCACTTCAAGGCCAACTTCCCATCCTTGCTGCTGGGCTGACACAGCTGGTAGCGTAGAAAAGCAGGGGGAGGGCAGCAGAGCAGGGAGCTTTTATTCAGCAATGCTTCCTTAACCGAGCAGCTGCTTTGAAGCCCCAAGGTCCAATTTCAACTGCTGAAGTTGCTAGTAATAAAAAACAGCTAAATATAACACTGCTTTCAAATGGCAGTCTTGAGATAGTGGACTCTACCGTTAAAGCTCTTCGTCTGAAATGCAATCAGCAGCTGTACATGCACAAACCGCGCCAACTTCTATGTAACAGCTAATAAGCACTTGCTAGGACACGTATCAGCAAGAGGAACTGAAGTTACAGTCCTCAGCCCACCAGGACTCACACCACTTTTTCCTGCTGTACTCCAAGCCATAAACAAAGTGCTCCTGCTTGGACCTGCCACCCCATGGATGGCTGCTCGCTCGCAGATGGTACCCAGGTCTGCAGCAGGGAGAGGCACGTCAGGCGACGCTGGCAGCTTTGCTCACAGAAGCCTGCTGAATGTTCTGCAGCGCACATACACCCTCCTGAAGGCTAACATGGTGTGATTTCATCTTCAGTCCTCCATCTGAGCAGGAGTCACACTGCCTTCATAGTAGCCACTATAGTAGCCCAAGCTATGACCAGGGCTGGATTCTAGTTCGTACAGGAAACACTTCTGCAGCCCCTGACTCCTTCGTTCACTGACCAGGGAACAGCTGGCAAATCTCACCCAAACCCTCACCCAGTCCTCTCTGTAACTGGGAATAGCAATTACATGGAGTTTATCTTCTCACTGGACAGGAATGCTGATTGTCTGCAGCTTTTGATGTGCATTTCTCAGAGCTCAAATACATACCTCCCTGAGGAGCTGGGGGAAGCAGATAAGTCAGCTTGTCTTGAGCAGCATCTGGTTCAGCTTTGGACACTTGTGCGTAGGCAACAGCAGAGATGGCATTGCGCATTGGCTCCACCTGTAAAAAAAAAGTTCTGATGAAATGGCTATGATGCAGAAAAAGATGCCAGCCACTAATACACCTTTGGTTTGAAGAGATGAAGATTTGACATGTCTGAAGGACAGATCCTTTTCCACTCCGATTTCTTTCTAAATGCTACCTGTGGCTGGTTCATGGTTCTTTAGTTAAGCAAGAATGGATATACGCAAGGTGCCACAGCAAGCAAAGTTACCTCATGACTTAATTGCAACTTCCTTTATTGCCTAATGCAGGGGAGACCATCCAGTACTTCCAGAGATTTTGGTTTTATTCCATAAATCTTGGCCTGCAAGTCCTGACTAGTTGCCTTGACCATAGTCAGGCAGGTAAAGCGCTGCATTTTCACACAAGTCAGTCCATACCTTGAGTCAGTAGAGCTCACTAAGCTCCTTTTTAAAAGCTTAACAAAGGCAGCACATAAAAAAATATCACTTTTTATTGGGAGTTGAAATTAAAGGCATTCATCATGTAGTCAATAAAAAGTAGTCAACTGACTGACAGCTGAGTGGAAAAAAAATAAAATCAGATTTGGTTTAAACAACAATTCAAAGTTCCCTAGGAAAAGTTTAAAAACACAAAAATTGGACTAATATTACAGCAGAAAACCCCAAGCTAAGCAAAAGTTTGATTATTAAAAAATAATCCTATTCAATACATAGACAAAAAGCAATCTTCTTTTCTACTGCCAGATGCCTCCCCTCCTAGTGTGTGACCAAGCCAACGGCCTCTCAGCATCAACCTGCCAAAGGTGATTCCTCTTCACAACTCTTAGGTAAGCATCATAAAACCAAATTATTAATTGCATCCAGAAACTAACGCTGATGTTATCAAGGCCATCACATGGAGTAGCAGAACAGAGGAACCTGCAGAGTAGCACTCATGCTACCTGAAAAGCACACAACGTGCAAAATGCAGTATCTAAGTACCCAAAACAACTCCAATCTTACTGAGCCCAAGCATCCTCCATGCCACTGTACTGACCGCAGCTGCTCATGGCTGGGTGCAAGCCTAGACACAGGTTGCACTTTGCTGCCCCTGCCAATAGGCAGCTCTTCCCATGCTGAACTGACGTGCCAGCTGCACCTGGGCCTCACGCTCCAGGGCTCTTCCATGGCACTCCCCAGGCTGCTTGAGCCGGTGCAAGCAGACATCCAGATCACAACTGCACAGACATCCGCGCTGCATCCCATAACAGCTGATGGCCTGGGAACCAGCCAGACAGCTTTGCAGCCCACGTCCTTTCCCTTTTGGGCTAAACTCCCCATCTGCTCTGAAGCAGCTTTTTCTCCCAGAGCAGGTTCTGGGGCTAGTTCTCTTCCACCTCCTCCTCCTTCACTCAAGGCAAGTCCTTTCACACCATTGCTCATCTCTGGAGCATGGATTTACCTTTTCTTGTATACCATATGCACAGCACAAACGCCTCCATTGCTACAAAGGCATCTGGATAAGCAAGCCACGTGAAAGGGGTAAATGCCATCAGCATTTATCAAGTTCATTCACCAATCAAGAGACCACAAGCATAGGCATCTTTGGGCTCAAAGCTCTTGAAGATGTCATGGTATCAAAATACATCCCTTTTCAGGTGTGGGGGGGTGAAGAGTAGTTTCAGAGCAACACCAGCCAGAGGCTTACCTGTACATAAAGCTTCTGTAGGAAGCCCTGGCAAGAGGGGCAGTGAGGGGAATTATATTACAGAAAATGGGTTAAGTGTCAAATGAATGCCCCCAACAAGGACCAAGTTAAACCTCTATACACAGACTCCCACTCAAATTCATACCAGTACAGCTAAAACTGTCCCTTTAGGGGCACGCCAATGTTATTTTGCTGGGAAAGGATGGAAGGACCACCTTAAAGCCTTGATATGTTGTTGAGCCTAGGAATAGGAAAGTCAGCTTGCCTTCTGTTCTGTCCCTGTTTCTGCATGGAGCTTGAAAGATTTATTCTGTGCAATAATGAACACAACAACAGTCCTTACTTCTTTCTCGGCAGCTTTATTAAAACACTGCATTGCTTGATTAGGTTGAACTATTTCATTTCAAGATTTACATCAACCCTAAAATAAGTTATTTTGCTATGTATGACATTTTTCTACTGAGCTTAGGGGAAACGTTCTCCAATCTCTAAACATAACTGCAGCTAAGAGCTCATTGCTCATAGCCTCTGAAAAACAAAGACTTGGCACCCCCAGGAGATGGCTGTATTTAGGAGTCTGGAAAAGCCATGTCATAGCAGATTTATTTCTAAAAAGATTATCTGACAAATGGAGTCATAGCTTCCCAACTTGGCTCTCTTCAACCGAGCCCTGTTCCCTATTCATTCCTGCCCAGCTCTACTACAGGCAGCAGTAATAAGATACCAATACTACAGCCTCTAGACAGGCACACCGAATGTCTCAAAGTGTCCAGTTCAGAGAAAACAAGCAATAACAGGCGAAAACTAACGCTTAACGCCCTACCTCTCACACTGGCATTTGAAACCAGTGCAAATGGAGGAAGACAGGAAATTACCGCAGATTTTCCCATCTTAGGTACCACCCCAAGTCTCACACCAGCTTCCTCTTTCATACCCAGTTGACTCTTGAATTTCCCCTTGCTTCATTTTAAATGAAGCACAGCATTTCACTACTAATCCAGCCTTTGAACTGACAAAGCACTTCTCACCTGGGTCTGTGTCTAGTACTTCAGTTTCATCCAGCTGTTTACCAGAGAGATTATCTCTTACCCATTATACACATTCTTGCCTCTCAGATGTCCATTTCTATTCACAGCAGCCCAAGTCCAACCAAGTTTTTAGCCTCAGGAAGATCCTGGACTTCTTTGTTGGACTAACTTAAACCTATTTCCTAAGGCAAGAAAAAGGAAAGCTCTAATAGAACGTTCCAAGTACCTGAAAACCAAGCATTGCCAGCTGGCACTTTGTTCTTCTCTGCATCAAAGGAACAAGCAAAGTAAGAAACTGATGGCCAACCCAAAGACAACAGACAATGTGTTATTAGAATTTGTTAGACTATTGCACTGCCAATCCCTTAAATTGCCACATGATTATTTTACAAGCTGAAACACACAAGGGTAGCGACAAACAGGCAGCAATAATTCTCAAAAAACAGAGGGGCCTAGACACAGCATGAGGAAATTACTTGTTTTCTTAAATGGCTTTTAAAGGTACATTTCACCTCTTGAAAAGGATCTTTCCCCTCACTGTGTAAGATTCCCTATGTATGCATACTCCCTATGCATGCATAGTTTGCATACATCTCTGCTCACGACTTTTCAGGATGTCACTTTACACATGTGAAGATTTTACTCCCTCCATAAAACAAGGAAAGAAAGCTTTGAAATTATAGGTGAAAAACATGGGTTAACAACACACCCGAAATTTTACTGAGCAAAGACACTTACAATATGGAAAGCAATAATCACAAAAATAAGTCAGTGATTAACTTATTCAAAAGACAAAGGAACTTTGTTTGCCCATGGAGTATCTTCCAGAGCAAGAAACATAAGGAACTTACATTGGTCCATTCTCATTGCAGAATGCCAGCAGAACCCGCACAAATAAGGCTGAAGCAGCTCTCACCATCATTTCCAAATTGTACACATTGCAAAGCTGTAAGATCTGGGTAGCCATTCAACTTACTTTCAGAGATGGAGAGTCCACTATGCTATCTACAGTCAACTCTTTGCCTTAGTGCACTGCTTAAATATTTGAGACTAATTTGCAGCAGGTGTTTATCATTTCAGCAATGCCACACTGAGAGCACTGAAAGAGCTGTAGAATCACAGGAGAAGGAAATCACAGCTCCTGGTGCGGGCAATTTCCTCAGGTTGAAATACTGCAGGAGGTGCTGTGCCTCCCTCAGGAGTACATTCCTGACCAAGCAGGCAAAAACAAACCACAGACTTCAATAAAATAGACTAAACCCCTAAAAGGTATTTTGTAATCTTACAGCACTCAGGCTTACAGTGGGATGCATACCTGTCTTCACATTCAGGTCTAAATCAGAAATATTAAGGCATCTTCGAGCAAGGTCTGCGGATCATCACAAAACCCTGGAGCCCTTCAGCTCTCCCAACAGCACAGAGATCCAGGGAGCCTAGCATCTGGCCAGGGAGGCCTTCCAGGAGTATCCTAGGACAGCAGGCATGTGAAACCCGTCCTTCGACTCCTGTGTAGTACAGGAGGTAGACCAGGACACCAGAAAGTCACGTGTAGGTTTCAGGGCTTCACCCTTCCTCTCTTCGTACCCCTGCCTAGCTGCTACTACAGCAGCATGCAACATTTCAGCCCCATTTATAGCCTTGTGAGAAATGAGACACAGCTGGGGCAGAGCTTGTGTCCTCACAGCTGTGTTAACCCAAATGGCTGCACCTGAAGGATCTTTCCACTCACACAAATAGCCACTATGTTCATTATGACTCCAACAGGGAAGTACCAAGAGACAATGAGAGCTTAATGGGCATAGCACCCACCACCACCATTACAAAGACACCTAGGGTAACCTTGGGCTGGTTATTTCATTTGAGCCTGTAGTTCCCCAGCTGTAAAATAGTCTAGCAGTATTGACATACAGGCTTTGTGAGGACAAAACAGATCAGTGCTCAGCACCCAAATTCCATCATAAAAAGAGATAATTCTGCCTTTCAGATCTAATCTGCTCTTAACACAACAACTTCCTAGCTTAATTTTTTGATAGCTTGGGTTCCGAGAAGAGTACATGAAGAGATACCCTTGGGATTATACTGAGCTCTGATAATAACTTTTATTTATTAAATTCCCAATAAGCAGTCCTACTGCAAGTTTCTTTTTATAGCTGTTCAAATTAAACATGTATGACCTGTCACTTCCGTAGTCAGCATCAGTGTTATCTCTTTGCAGAGAAATACAATGGAGAACAACAACATTCTCTCTTCGGCAGCCAAATAATTTTTAATCACATTAGCCACAGGACCCCTATTGGTAATCTCTCCTCTGGGTCCTCCCAGTTCTTAAAGCAGAGTCTGATAGAAAATTCAATTAATGTGCCCCCTAAGGATAACACATTCAATCACAGTAAGTGAGGAAAAGCAGGCTCAGATGAAAAAGCAATTGCAGCCCCAAACTTCCAGTAGAAAGGCTTTGTCCCCATAGGCAGAATACCATTAGTCTCATGAAGTAAGGAAAGGCTTTGGGTCTTTCCCTTGTCAACAAAAAAGCTGGTTTTGCAGGGCTTTGTTCTTGCTGAGTTTTTCCCCTCTTAGGATGACCTTCCATCTTAATCCAGGGAAGCCCAAAGGAGTTCTCGGGGTCAAACCTTCAGAAGATCAGTGTTGGGTCTATTGCGCTCATTCGGTTTTCACCATCTGTACCGCTAACAGTTGAAGACTATGTAAATCCTATATGCCACCAGTTCTACTGCTCAGGTTGCCGGAGCCTAAAACATCATCCAGTTAGCACAAAACAAGCATGGATTAAATTCCAACCCTTTTTCAAGGGCACGTAAATAAATTCTCAAAGGAAAACTGTATTCAGACTAAGGCTTTTCCTAGTTGGAATTTTTTACTGTAGTAAGACATTTAGCGCAGCTTCACCACATCATCTTCAAACAGAAAACTGCATCCAAGTTATAAGCATTATGAGAGCTGGCATCTACCAAGAGCAGATGATGAGACCTAGTCACGTAGGCCTTCAACAAAAACAACCACGAGCTCACTCATGCAGGGGAGAGAGCCCAACCAGAGCACATGAGCGTTCATGGAGACGGATGCCACACAGTAAAAGAAATTAAACTGGCCTTAACCAAGCATTCAAAATGCACAGGCACAACATCAGAGAAGTGCTAACACTCTTACAGTAGAAGCTAGTGGCTGGTTTGCATTCTCATTTGAATGAAGGCACCAGCAAGTGCTGCCCACCTCGCGGAACACAACAGCAGCGTGCCATGGAGCCAGGGGACACATCCTACTCCAGACACGGGTAGCTGTGCTCTAAGGTTGTCACAGCCTCCTGAGCACCCGCAGTATTTGACTCACCCCACATTGACACGGCACATTTTGTAAGGAAACGTCACTGTTCAGAGATGAACAGATGAAATTACTGAAGAATTTGCAACCTACCTTCATCTCTCACTCCCCACACGTTCAAAAACAACTCAAAGAACAAATCTACAGCTCTTAACAGATTTGCTCTCTATATCACACAGTCTTCTCTCTTCATTTTCACTAGAGCAGAAGGCATTCTGCAACTCAAAAGGAGTAAGGCTTTAATAACATACATTTAAAATACGTTTTCCGCATATCCTGTGACACCAAGCTAAAATATGCAGGCGCAGGGTAGAAACACAGCTTCCCAAACCATCCTGCTGTCAGCAGCTCGAATGCTGCATAAACATACCCAGGGATGACTGCTGAGTCACAGCAGCAGTGTCTCCCAGACACACAAGATTATCCAAGGTTTGAGAAAACTGGATTTCAGAACAGAAACCACTGGCGTTGCTGTCAGTTAGCAGCAAAACAAAACACAGCATTGAGAAAAAAAAAAAAGAAAACAAAGCTAAACTGTTGGCTATGTTGGGTAACTTTCCTAGTCTTCCCCGCTTGTGACAGTGGCAGATGGCCCAGTCTGTAAATTAGCAGCTACCAGATGGGCCCCTTAAGTAGCTTACTGCAGTAAATTGATTTGTTCGTGGATTTGGTATTAAAATGTCCTTCACTGTCTGGGTACTGTTTGGCCACAGAGCTGCAAACTCCAGTTGACTGCAATGAAGGCCAAAACCCCCAAGCATTCACACTGGGCAGCTTCTTCTGCAACACGTGGTGACTACGGAGGCACGTTCCCATTCACTAGTCAGGTAGGCATACAGCAGATATTGCTGGCAAGAGCCAGCAATAAGTAAGCAGTGAAAACAGATGACAGGACTCAATTCTGACTATGGATGACTACAGAAAACTTCCCAGTGAGTTGCTGGGGAAGGACACTCTGACCTAGGGAAGTTTCTATTGGGTTGACACAACTGCTTCAGGACAAAGTACTGATCATTGTGGCTGCAAATATCAATGGGGAAGGAGTTCAGCTTATCTGATACTTCAGTGCCATCCCTCTGCCTCTCTCCTTCTTCCCTCTATACCCTTCCTCTCTCCTCCAACCATTTGGGCTCCAGCTCTTCTGCTGAAGTTGCTTATGAACTGTATTTGCAGAGTTTTGGCCCTTTTCTGACTATTTTACTGTTGACCTTCTGTGTAGTAAGCACCCCGTGGCAATATGTGCTACCTTGTTATTCAGGGTGAACTTTAGCCTCTGAAAGGTTAAGGCGCCTTTGTTTTCTACTACTAACCAGATTTCTGCTCCTTTGTCAGTATCTCGAAGATGATGGAATTACTGGAAAGAAAAAAACATTGGTATGTTATTTTCCTCCAGTTCATTGCAGAGTCTGATAGCCAACATTTTCTAGCTTGGTTGTTATCCTTCCAGATTTCTCCTCAAGTAAGAGGAAATTGTCTCAGCAGTAGTGAGCTGGAAGCTAGAGACTGACATTTATTGAAGTGAAATACTCCACATTCCTTACATTTCTTAATAAACCCACAAGCATTTCCATCTTCCTCGAGCTTCTTTGGCATGTCCTGGCATTATCCTGTAAGTCTCAGGCCCAAAAGCCTTTGCATGTATTTTAGTTTGTGTCAAAGATTGGTAAATCATGACTTAATCCTCCCAATGGCACTCTGCAACTGCAAAGGCTACAAAGTCACCAGAGAAGACTGGCAAGCAAAAAGAAATTACTCAAATTTCTGTAAGAGTGCTGTCAAATGATGGTTTATATTTCAAATATAGAGATAGCTGGCAAAACAAACCAAGCAGCCTTCCTTCTAAAGCCTAGATAGTTAAATTATTTGTCAGCCTGATAGCTCAGATTTCCTCATGTTACATTGCTGACAACAGCAAATGGGCAATGGAGGCTTGTTCCATCTCCCCTTCTCCTCCAGATAATCTTTTTGAAACAAAAAGATCATCACCTACCAGGAAGTACAATGACCTTCTAAGTCAAAGCTAACTGCTAGAGGATTTGAAAAAGGATTGCCCAGGATTGGAAAAAGAGAACAATTTCTCCCATTCTTTCAAAAGAACTGCAAGGTAGATCTCCTACCGTAGGTGTAAGTACATATTATTGTTCCTAATTATTATTAAACTCACTCAGATATCTTCACATGCCAACCTTCGTCCTTAACCCAACAGTTAGTGATCAAAACCTAATCCTCAAAACACACAGAAAGAGCAGCAACGGCTGGCCTTCAGTGTCTACGATAAGATACTTTTTGTCTTAGTACCTTTGAATACACGTAGTACTGAGCCAGGCAGCATCCAAAACCACTTGTGGTGTAAACCATTACTGCTGAATCTTGTCTTTTTCTGCTCTAAGTGAGGCAACAAGGTCATTTCTGAACAGAGTTTTTACAAGGGGAATGTGCGGTTTAAAGGGCTTTGTGCTCCAGCTGAAGAGACTGTTAAAATTCAGTGACCCATAACTATTATACAAAAGCTAACACATAACTATTATTCCCAAAAAAGCATACGTTACACCAATATCAGTCCAAGGAAACCACAGGCTGTGAGGACTGCTACATCAAGAGTTGAAGCAAATAAACCTTGGTCTCAAGAGAGCACTGGGAACGACAAGCAGCTCTCTCCCTCTTCTTCTTCAGTTTCATGACTCCTCTTCTATAGCAAGTATTTTCCTTCTTGGTGCAGATATGGATAGTTCCCAGCTGGTGTACGATTCACCTTTGCATGAAGCAGACTCTGTTCTCTCCATCACACCTCTCATTCAGTGGAGAAAGTTGCAGAAATGGGACCACAGTGAAAACGTGCATCGTAACCCAGCTGAGGGAGCTGCAGAAGTGTTGGTGCAACGGGGACTGTGCTCTAGCCCTAGCTGAGTGCACAGGACAGTGCAGATGTTTTTATCTGGTCCGTAGGAGTCATTTATGATTCCATATCTTTATTTCAAGAAATCTAAATTTAATGTATTTTAAATCTGACTTCAGCAGGAAGAGCACAGCACTTCACCCAGCATCTGGACATCTGGCACGTCACATTTTCCCCAGAGAACTAGTTGTTTCTTTACTATCCCACCAAATGGAGTACTACCCTGAGAACCAAGACAGATATTCCTACTAGAATGAAAAACAATCTGGCATTTTTCAGGATAAGGTTTATTGTTGTAGCTTCATTTCCTGTTGGTCATTCTTCCTTCTCCAACTCTCCTCTGCTGAATCTCAGTTTGTCTTCAGATTTTACCCATGACCTGGTCTGACCTGCTTCTAACCTCTGTCTCTCTAACTGCTTTATAGTCATGTTGTCCCGTTCAAAAAACTCAGATCTCTTGGCAGTGAAGCATACAAATTTGCATGTAACAAATTAAATAGCAGGAACAGAAGTCCACATTACAGGAAATCTATCTCTGCTGCTTGGGGCCCTGTTCGTTATCCTCATACAGATGAGTTTATGCCTGCACTCCTCCTCCTCCTCGTCTTTCTGCTGCCTTCCATACCATCAACGTCTTTTCCATGGAAGCCTGAATTGATTTTTCTAGATACTTGTGTCAGTCAAGTGGCTTATTAGCGTGCTCTTACCAACTAGCTGACCTGCCCTGGAGCTGCGTAGAGCATGCAGTAAGGGGGACATGTTCCAGACCCTCCTCATTGAAATGGAATTCTGTTTTTTCAATAAGTAACTGATATGCAGTGAAAATAATCAACTATTGTTCAAAAAGGAAAGTCTACCCTTTAAACCTGATCTGCTCACTGCAATGTTAGGTATCCTACCTCACTACTTTCCTCTGCTTCCCAGACGCCAAGACCACAGTATGCCCTTTCTATCTGTTTCCAGAGTCATTAATACCTCCTGATTCAAATCCTTCCTGAAGAGACAGAAGCAAAAACTTGCTGGTTAGATTGCAGTCCAACCTGAGCACTCAGTTTAGTCTCATTTTGGGATCTTCCCTCCATTTACCACCCATTCCACTTTGTTAGTGGGACAGTAACTTCACTTTTGCACCTCCCATTCTTGGTTTGTGTTTGAGATCCTGGACAGTCTGTCTTGAGGGCAAGAACAATACTTTTATTCTTCTGTTCCCTGTTTTATTCTTGGCAAAAGCCTTTCTCTCTGCATGCTGCACCATACAGTACTACAGGACTTCAGCCCCTCAGCGGACTCAAAAGATTTGCTTGGATGGTTCAAGTCCCTAGAAGTATTTTCACTGGAAATCCACAAAGGCAATCCTTTATACACATTCCCAGGATGCACAGACTTGCATTGGAAAGTTGTACTTCACCGTTTCTTGCACTGTAAGTGCTGAATTGTAAAAGCAAAACTTCTAGAGAGAAAACCATCTCAGCTTAGAGCATGGCTAAGTCATTTGCTTCCAGAATGACCTTTACACTTGATTGCCACAGCCTTTCATGTTCTCCCAGCTGCAATGCACGCACTTGGTCCTGTATTATCTTAGCGAAGCCACGTAGCCTAGCTATCCTCCTTTTCAGAGGGCAGCAGTGACCTACTATATCCTATTTGCTGTCATCATCCTCCACCACACTTCTCCTTCCTTGTCGTACACATTTCCCTTTTTAAAGGGCAATATCCACATCAACCTGGAAAACTCAAAGCTGCAAATACTGCAAGCTGATTAATTCAGGCAGTAGCAAACAGCATCTCCTCTCCCACCAGGCATTCAGAAAGCTTCCCAGCAAACATTTCTGCCCTAGTTTTGCCATGAGGTGAACAATACCAAGGGATTCTCAAACTGTACCAAGAAGGTACACATGTAAGTGTTGTCTTCTTTATACTTCATCTTCCTGCAGCAGGTACTAAGTATTGGAAAGCAAGCTTCAGCTTTTCCTAGCTGTTGTGCATGTTCTTTCCCTCTGAGTAAAAGCAACATTTTTTGCAGCACACAAATAAGAACATACTTATTTAACATTTTTTGAAATCACATATATCAACTTCAGGCGAGCAAGCTATCAACAGTTACAATAAGCCTAAGTGACTCCTCAAGAATCTATGTATTTTCACCAATGTGTCAAATTTATGCAGTGAACCAGTTATTTAACTGCCATCAGGCCCTCAACACCTACACCTGCCTCATCGCCGGTCAGGTCAAACACACAAACAGCTTTTGGACTGTTATTTATGTCAGCCAGCACAGGCTGTACAGACCCATGCAGTTAATATACTGGACTGATAAACGGCATCGCCAGAGCATGTTACACAAGTACACCTAGAAAGCCACATACTTCACACAGATGGGTAACGAGATAAGAATAGCCTAAACATTGGGAATATGAACTGTAACACTAGGGTCACCTTAACCTGAATTGTTGCTGGCTCAGCAGCTTCTTTGAACGGCATTCAGGCAGCTTGAGCTATAATAAAAAGCCTTCTATGATACAGCAGCAGCCAGCAGTACTGCGTGTTCAGCGAGTGCCTGCCTTCAGTGCAGATCATGACAGTTTGATACGTTACTTTAACTGTCGCCAGTTTTTATAGGGTCCCTTACGCAATCTGAATTGACAATAAAAGGCTTTTTCCTCTTCCCAGGTCACAAGCTCAAACTTCTTCAAACTTAGGACAAACATTCTTATTTGCTTATACTTACTATCACCCTGGTTGAAGCCACTGATGCCTGCGAGACTGGAAGCTCGCCAGCTGCAGCCAGTCAAATCGCACACAATGTCCTAACCTTTGGCGCAGCTCTGTCCTATGTGGCATTAGTGTCACTTGCAGTTGTGCAAATGCTGGAGCTTATGCAGAATTATGCATAAGTTTATGCAGAACTGACCACATTTATATATTAAATATTGATCAACTCACAGTACCTAGGAGTACTTAGCTATGAGAGTATTTGAAAATAAAGTACAACAAACAAGTTACTTCTTTTCCTGCACAGTTTACAAACTGCTTAATTCTGTTATCTTAATGACAAAAAAAAAAAAAAGAGAAAATGTACATCAGTAAATTTCCCCTCTGCAGAGGGAAGGGACAAAACATGAGTTATGAAAGTTATGACGAGGTTTGTAGTGCTCCGTCCTAAGCACTCCAGCTAAATAGCTCAACTCTTCACAGTTACACTTCAGCCAAGTTTAATGCACCATTTTTAAATTATTGTTCTTTTAAACAGTGAAGCAATCAAGACTTGAGTAAGGCCTGGTCCCATGCTGAACTGATTCCCAGAGCAGAACTATTTCACTTCACTCTTAGGTCAGGCTCTGTTCTGTGATGCGGCACTTGGAGCTGCGTCTCAACCTCCAACTGCAGATGTTTAACACTATCCACCAGTGTTTAAACCACTTAAATCCACACCGTCGCAGAAAGAGGTCTTTGCAGGCAAAAGAAAAGGAAGCTGCTGTGGAAGAATACTGGCAAGTGCAAACCCACACAAAGAGGTGGTGGTAACGGATCATCATGTAAGCACAACAGAGTATGGCTCTGCCTTGCTGTCAATAAGCTATGATTGTGAGAAAACTGATACGCTTAAGACAGCTCCATACATTTTCCCAGCTGCAGATCATTTTGAGACCTTTGAGTATAGAATCCTTAGCTATGCAGCTTTGCACTTCAAAGGTTATTACTGATAATTGAGAAACACTTACTTAAAGCTTTTCTTCTCTTCACTGAAGTGACATTTTCATGTCAGCTTTCCCTTTTGAGAATGAAATTTTACACACTGACCTTCCCTCAGACTACAAATCTGCAGCTAACAGTCGAAAAGTTGAGTTGAGAACCTTGGAGATTGAGAGCAGAGCAAATGCAAATCCTTAGCCACGAACACACGGCAAGTCCTGCCCAGAGAAAGGAGAAGTGCCTCTACAAAGCAGTTCTGGGGCTTAGTTCTCAGCTGGCTTACAGGAAAGTGTGCCTTTATGTGAGCATCAGAGAGTGTGAGACAGGAGGCTATGTCTTTAAAAACTTCAAGATAACAGTTCTGCAGTTAAATCAATACTTCCAAGCCTGGTGTACCGATAGTCACTTCTGCCAAGAAAACTATTCAAAGTACTGCAAGGGACTCACTTGTTAACCCTTGAGGAGCTATGCGTGCACTTCAGGGCTTCATACTACATTTAGTCACAAGTTCCTCATTTTTTCAAGTATCCCCACCAGGATAGCCATATGGGGCAAAGCTGCACAGCCAGGATTACAAAAGGGTACTAAAGGTTTATGCTGCTAAGTCCAAGTAGAGTAAACTTCTTATACCAGCTCATGCATTTGTGAAAAGTGCTGCCATCGGGGTAAAACACACACTGACTTCAACCAGCACCCTGTGCCACAGAGGCGGAGGAAGGATCTTGACCCTGATGATTTGGCTGGAAGCAGCAAGCAGTCTTTAGTTAGTGACTCGTTTTATTGGCACCCACAAAACAGTTTTTATTCATATTCTTTGTCCAGTCTAACTTCTGCGCATGCTTAGACAAAAGCTCAGATTGAAAACCAACTCAGTCGCCTTCTAGTAGAAAATAGTTCCCGACTGTTTTCTTCCAGCCTATAAATAGTTAAATCCAATTGTATGAGTTTGCCATTACCACCTGAAGTGTTACTTTGGCTTTTGGAGAGCCCAACTCCATTCCTTAAGCCGTCAGCTAAGCAAACAATTACCTCGCTTCCTCAAAATATTGGTGAAAGGCTCAGGCAGTGCCCTGTTGCAGCATACACCATTTTCTTCCAGAGCACTTAGAACAACTTCTGCAGGAAAAAAGGGGACGAACCTCTGACTGAATTTCCAGTTCCAGCCAAAAAAGGAGCAAAAGCACATAAAAGTGTGGAAAAGCAGGGAAGAATATTGTTTCCTTTCAATGCATCTGATAAGATTTGGACAAGTAGAAGTTCAATACCGCTATCTATTTCTGGAGGCATCTGATTGTCTGCAATATCAAACATTCAATATCATAAAGCTAACAAGTTACATAACCTCTCAGGCATTTATAACCAGATTTTTAATTCATACTTGGTACTAGTTACAAAACATCAGCTGTTAGTACAAGTCTGCTCCTTCAGATTGACTGATAACCAAGTAGTTGCCCTTCAGCCATATAGATATTCCTCTGTTGACAAGTAACAGCATGCAAGAGAGGAGCACTTGACGTTTGTGCCCTAACTCCTCCTGCTTTGCACAAAGGGCTTTGCACAACTTTCGCATTGCACAAATGAAAGGGTCAGCAGTCTCCGGAGGCTTTGACAGGACAGATCTCGGAAGCTACTGTATATCCGCTTTCACTTAAAGCTTTAAGTTCTCTTGGAAAACAAAATTATGAATTGTTTGATGTTTCCTGCCCCAGGTTCCTCCACACACATCTTAACTATGATTCAGCAAGGGAACGTTTCATAGCTTCCTCGTCAGAGGAAATAAATATTGCTGCCGTTCTTCTGCATGCTTATACAGTCCTGCTCTGTTTAGCTGAGGGTTAAACAGGCCAAAGAATGGTAGCTATCTAAAGGTTACACTGAGATGTTTCTCCTCTGCAGAAGACAGCTAAAGTTTGGATTTGTATTTAGTGACATTCTGTTTTTCATTAAAACCCAAATGAGTCTTAGTTTTCTTCTGTCAGATTAGGTAAAAAATACCCATTGCTTCTTACAGGCAAAGCAGTCATGCTGCCAGATTTAAGCTTTTCTTAATCTTCTCAGGGAATGAATTATACTGAGGAACCACTTGAACTCCTCTGAAACTACAATTTCCTTGAGTGGCAAGCAGCCCAATTCTATAAAAAGTACCAGTATGAAGACAAATGTATCGGATGAAGGCTTCTGCTGATGTCAACATGAGACACCAGCAAGGCCGAGGGGTAAAAACCTGCGTGTGCAACTAGAAATAAAGCCAGTTCCATGTGAGATGAGTGTAAAAAACTATGAAATACTGCCAGCTCCTGAGTTGCATCATTTTAGTTTTCCACATAAGGCATTGACATGCTTCATTTCAAAAAGTGGTTTAAAACAGCATTAAAAATTTATCACTGCCTTGTTTGGTTTGGAGCTGTTGCCTCTTCATTATCAGGATTGACACAGCACCTTCATTGTGGATTGGCAGACTTTTCCCCGCATTTAGGATATGGAGATTGGGAACACACATTCCCATGGTAGCAAGTTTCTTCTGGTCTTGAAAGATAAAAGCATCATCAGGAGTAACATCAAGTAGATAAATGAAGGTTAGGAGTCGTATTTCTCAGGCTGACCATGAAAGCAATGGTTTTAGCAGATCTTGTTTTGTCTGGAGTCAAGGACCCATCAGTCGAGGCATCGCATAAAAGGTCTGCCTGTGACAAGGCTTGTTAGTGGCAGTCTGTGCTTCCAGCTGACCTTGTAGCTGGAAAGCCCTCTGCAGCTCCAGTTCCCCCTCTTGGTACAGTAAGACTGGTTCTCTGTTTATTCTCACAAATATTTAAGGTAGCACATAGTCTTCAGTTTATGTCAAAACCAAAATAATTCTGTCAAAAATGGATGCTTTACAGCCCAGCAATGTGGCAGCGGGGTCTGCAGACTTTGTGAACATTTCAGTGAAACCCATTTCAAACACAGATGTTAGCATTGGAGTATTTCAGGTTCATGAACCATATTTTAAGAGATTTGATGGCATAAAATTCAGGCACTGCGGGGTAGGCTTTAGCTGAACTGCTGTGGTTTTATGAATCACAGTGCTGCCTCACCAACCAAGAACTCAAGTCAACCTCAGCTTCCCAAAGGGCTGTCTAGAATGCCATTTAGCATATTTAATAAAAGAAAAATACACCCTCAGGGTCCTGAGCAACTGTTAATAACACCCAGTGACAGTAAATGAGTGGCATTATAGAGTTTTTGGTAAAGGAGCTCAACTAATGGCTTTAACCACAGTAGACAGAGGCTGCTAGGAGCTGGATTTGAGGGGAGCCTGATATTGCAATCTTCATCGATTCTGCAATTGCTAAGGCAGCCTAAGCACTGAGTGATAAACTGTCTGAACACAGACAGCTGAGTCGGTGTTTATAGCTCCCTGTATGAGAGGAAAAAAGGACACACAGTAAATCGCCTTTATTTTGACAATAATGAATGATGTAATAACATCCTAAACCTTATCAACAGATACCTTTCTACCTGAAGCTGAAGTCCACTGTGTTTCTTGACTTCATCTTCAGGCAGAATGGTTTCTGTTGATAATCTGCCAGTGCCCTGAGGGCACCAATGGGCCCGAATTGCCCTGCGCAGGGCGTATAGACCTGCACCCCTGCCCATGGCCCAGGGGCTTCACTTTAGCTCATCCTTGTGTGCCTGGTCCTGGCCTGAGCTACATGGTAGGCACACCTCTCTCCAGCATGCAGATAGATAGCTTGTCTGCAGCACTGCGTCTGGCCCCGTATGCTCCTGTCCCCCTGGTTGGACGCCATCCCTGGTCCATCAACCTCATCTTGCCTTGGGCTTTGGCCAGAGCCTGTTCCTGGCACCTGGCTCTGCAGCAATGTTTAGTCCCTGTGGGACTGCTCCCCTTTGGTTAAGAGTACTGCTTGTGCTGGGCTTCACCTGGGCTCCCAGCTTGTCCTGGCTGTAGCCCAGGTTTTTTTTCTGGCAAGGGAACTCTAGCACATTGCCACTGACAGCACACTCACACACTGACGTCATTTGACCTCACGGCAACGCTACACAAACCTACACCCACGTTCCCCATTTTCCATAATGGGCTTCAACATTTCAATTTCACTTTTACTCTTCTGATATAATTAAAGTCAATCTAGTTTGGTCATGACCTGCAGTGACTAGGAAGTCACAAATACTGACATTGCACCTTGTGAAAAGAAGAAGTAACTTCTTCCATTCAGTAAAACAGCAATGAATACTACCGGTGCTCTAAATAAAACCTCAACTTTCTTGATGTGCTGGTACCGAAAGCTGCTCTAGAAGGGCAGCATGTCACTGAGGCAATGCTTGATCTTAAGGCCTTCCTCTAAGTCAAACCTCACTGAGAAACCTCACTAAAAAAAGACCACAGAAGGAACATATGAATGGGGTGCTAAAACCAGAATTCAGATGGAAGAATCAAGTTTCGTTTATTCACAAATGCGACTTGGGCTCGATCCTTCATTTTCCTCATTTCTCACTTTCCTCCCTCCCCCTTTGCCGATCCCTGAAGGGCATTATCAGACTCCAAATAGCGTAAACCATCACATCAACTGAGCTGCAGCTGCCACTTTCAGGCCAGCGTGGGGGCATTCCAGCAGCAGCACCGTAGCCAGATCCACACCAAGAGCTCCAACAAGGGGTACAGCTTCCTCAGACACAACTTGCTGCAGAAAGATGCTTGCAAAAACAGCCGAAAGATTCGTGTCCCAGCACTGTGGCAGTGGCAACGAACAGGGAAGTTCTGCATGGCCATACACCCAATAAAATCCATCTGGGCGTGAGTCCGTAGTTATTAGCATACCCAGTCAACAATCGTATTTTAATTCCCTGATGGATAGCAGGCTGCTGCATCTCACCGATGCATAAGCAGGCTTTCTGCTGCTATTATAAAACAAATTACCTCATGCATGAATGGCCTTAGTATCAGTTCACGCTCCAAGCTGTTCTACTGTGCTGACATATGTACACCCCGTTCACCCTGCACTGCAAAAGGCGTATTTGCTTCAGAAACCACTGATCAGATAAAGCAGCAAATGGATGAAAAAATAACATGTACAACATTAGCACTGATACATTTCCCATTACTCCACTCCTTTTGCCATGGGAACCCCCCTTTTGCTGCTCAGTGTAAACACAGGGTTACTGGGCAAGCAATAGGGCTCAACATCTCTCTCTTCGCTTCCATCCCACCCTCACATAGCATGTGTTCCCCTACCTGTCACGGTTGCATAGCTCTTTCCCCATTAAGACAGTCACATCTAAAGGAATAAATTTTGGCCTGAGCAGCACTGGACACCTCAACTAGTAAATAATCATGTCATAGAAGCACCAGCTACTGAAATGTGGATATTATAAATAGAAATATTCCCCATAAGCGGCTTGTGACTAAGCTCACTTTTGAGCTAATAACTTCCCATGGAGATAAACTCTGCAGGAAAGCTCACAGAGCTATAAATACTCAGAATTCATTAACAGATCTTTTTGTTGAAAAAATTCTTTTCCGGCTGTGCATCATGACACTGGTGCTCCCAACCCATTCTCTTTTCAAAAGCTGCAATTGTTTAACCTCCAGATCCGGCTGCTTTCAGAAATCCACAGGAAGAAAACATTGGGGCAGTTTTGAATGTTATGACCTTATTCTAGTGCCAAAGACAAAAAAAAAAGAAAAAGACCACAAGAAACACATATTATGTCATGAGCATGTCTAAAGCTTCATACTCTTCATAGGTTTTAACATTTTGCTAATCTACCACTGGTTTTGAAGAAAAAATAATATATTTTAAGGACATATGGTTTTATTCTACGGGTACTAAGGTAATGAGAATTGTGGATTTATACTCAATCCCTATATCTACTGCCTGCCCAGACCCGTTTCCCAGCACCGCTCTGCCGAAGTATATGAATGCTCACCGATTGGGATCACTGGAGTGGCAGGTCCTATGCTAAGATATTTTTGCTTCCATGTGGTTACCCAGCACCAGAGCTGCACATCAGCATTTTACTTTTAAAAAGACACTTGGGAATCACAGCATTATTTGCATCAAAATAATTCCTCCCTTGAAGGTGTTCTCTTGCACCAACACAGTGATGATCCCTTGAGCAAATTTAGTTTATGGTAGTCCGGATTAAATCCTTTTAATTTTTTCACATAGGCACAACCCCCGAGAGCCTAAGATTTATTTTCTTATGTTGCAAACCAAAAGCAGACCAGGCCATCATTTCACCTCTCTATCTAACCACTGCTCAAAGTCACATCTCCTACTGGAGAGCTACACCTAGCAGTATTTGTTGTTCATGCTTATTTCTTTAATTCACTTAACTTGCTGAAGGTTGGCACTGAGACCCAGTCCTGTTGCTCTTGTTGCCGTGTAGGTGTTAGGTGACAGTCTCCGCGCAGGAACTGTAGTATAATATTAATGAGTACTTTATCATTCAACTATAAAATCAGGAGCTTCACGGTTGCTTGCCGGCAGGGTAAATTCTGCTCTTGCTTCACCCCTAAGAATAGTGCCGGTACAAGGGGAGGGCAAGAGCTGAACACAGAGTTCAGCTATGCAAGCCAAACTACAAGTGGGTCTCATGGCATCCTAATATCTGCCCTTTTGCTGCACAGCAAAATATTTCCTACAGCTGTCTGCTCTGGACAAGACGAGCAGCTGTGGCTTGGCCATTTTCTCAGCTCAAGGAAACAACCTCGACTCTGTCTTGTCCCAGACTCTGTTTCTAGTCAGCTGGGCTTTTTCCAGCCAGCTCTGTCTGTGACTTCTAAATTTTAATTCAGAAATGCCAGTGCCACAGAATTTTAATTTGATAGCTTCAGTTCGATTAAGCAGCACTTTAGTACAGTCTACTAGTGCCTAAACATAAGGACAGACCTCCAGATATCAGGCTAATTTTCAGGCATCTGCACGCCTGTTAAATAGGACACATGCCATACCATGAGCCTTAAGACATGAATACTCAGAGCGTAAATGCTTTAGCCAGTCCCAAGGCTGACAACCAGGAGCATATTGAAATGCTGCAGGAGAGTAAATCACAGCTAGGATAGTCAGCAGCACACTGTAATCTACTGCTTTGTTGAGCTATTACCCACCAAGGAAAGGGCATAATTATTTTTTCAGGCTTTCGTGAAGTGAAGGCCAGATTCTACAACCTTATCTAATGGCTCATGCCTGCATCGTAACACAAACGCAGAGACTGCCAAGACCTCTACCTTTCATGTATTTAAGTTATTTCAAGATCATAGGTGTTAAGTACTGCCTATGTTTGAATATCGTTGTGTATTTTTGTGAGCACAACAGAGAACTCGCAAGGCAGCATTTACCCTGTACTCTCTTTGTGGAGGACTATCTTCTCATTTAATTTCAAAGTGCCTTCCTGCTGCTGTCACCGTGTTCCTCGTTGCCCCCAAGGGGGTTGCACATGGCATGTTGCTCTGCTCCAGTAGCTGTTACAGCCCTACGACTGCTTCGCTGTTGGTTGTGGCTCCTGTGCAACAGCTCCTTCACCTTGCACACCCTGCTGTGGTTTGTAGTCTTCTGTCATTGCCCAGGCTTGTAGCACTTGTGCACAGCGCAGGTGCCTTGGCAGCTACACCCCTGAAATTGGCCACAGCTTGTCCTCCAGCCTCTAACCTGCCCTGTCATCTTCAAACACAACCAGCTTTTCCTTCTCCAGGAAAAAAGGTCTGTGCAAACAATCTGCTATTGGAACAGCTAATTTGAAACACTACTCTGGATCGGCTTTACAAAATTACCTTAGGCTTACGTGCCTCTTCATGTCACCTACAATTATATTTATATTCATTTTGTATCCTTTCCTCATCAGCATCCAATTGGTGGTATAACATACATGATTATCCTGGTGTCTTATGGTGATTCTTTCAGCAAATGTATCTTAAGTATGTACTACAGGTTTGGAGGTGCGACAATTTAATTTGGGCTACACAATCACTCCTCACATGATGTACTGTCTTGTTTGCATCATCCTACCTGCTGAGCATACAAACTACAGTTCAAAAAACAGTGGGGGACAGTAGAGAGTCGACTGCCTCAGCTTCTAAAGACAGTTTTTTTCTAAAATCTGATCAAGTGCAGTTATGGGCAACAGCAAGACCACCTGCAGCATCAGGCCATTTTTAGAAGCATGTCAAAGTACCCATCTAACAAATGTCCTGCTGTTGGCTTTGGGTAAAGCTCATGGCTAAATTCCTACTCACTGGTTCAGAACTACGAGGGTGGTAGTTAACCCAACTGATTCGTAGTTAACTGACACCATCCCACTTTGTTATCTATTCTTTTTGGCCCTTGGCTGAAGTTATTGAAGTGTCGTTACTTGAATACTGGTTTTACTAAAAATTACTACCACTTCCAACAGCTCTTCAGTTCAGAGACAGTGCCTAACTCCAGCTATTGGCAACCCTTCCGTGTTAAATTCAATTTGTCTACGCCTTTCAGACATTCAAGATTTCACTTCTCAGATCATGCTTGGCACCAAGGATAAGAGGATTTTACAGACATTTCTCATCAAAGGTTTAAGTTCAACAAAAGCCCCAATTCTTTCCGTCTCTAATCAAGTTTTTGAAAACTATCTTTCAGGAGCTAGAAGCAGCTCTTTGAATTATCTTTTTTACAGTATGAAGTTAATGAAAGCCCAAAATGTTCCCACTCATTTCATTATAGGAGACTTCATTTACATTCCATTTAGCTGAATCATAACTAAGCCTTACACCCACACTGGGCATGCAGCCTACACGATTTACACGTGTGTTGGTAAAAGGTGGAAAAAGCTTTGCCAGACAATTTTCCTAATTCATTTATCATCATCTCTTCCCCAAGTGTCCAGTTTTTACTGTGGCATGCTAAAGGTAAAGGCTAGTTTAGAATTACATCTCACAATGAGTTAGGTTAATGCAGTCAAACCTGTCTTTTTCATTATTATTGTGTTTTTCTGGCAAAATAAGCATCTTTACCCACTACAGTTTTTCAACCAAGTATAGAAACACTTCACAAAAATGGTCATCTAACTCTGCATGCATTTGTACATTTAATTCTCCTCCAGTGACAATAATTCCAAGAGGGCAATGATTACTTAGCTACAGTTTTCCTACCCAATTTAAGTACCTGAAATGGTTAGCTGTGATTCACAGCTCTGCACACAGCATCTCAGCTCCAATATTACAGAGGCAATAGCTGTTTCCAAATCCTATGCAGTAAAAGGCCCTCAAACATCCTACATATATAGTTGTCTGATAGCACAAGTAAAATCAAGCAGCTTATCTTATTTATTCCCGGCCTCTGACTAAAATCCATCAATGACTACCATGCTAGCTTTAGGAGATGAAGGTCTCAGTAAGATGTAAGAATGAATTTTATCAGCAGTGTTTGCTCCACAAGTAACCAAAAATACTGGCTTAACCAAGACATTGGGAAGTCTCAAACAATGTTCTTTTCCAGCTAGGAATCTGAGGATACAAAAAAAAAAAATTAACGTATGGTGATCCCACCCAAAGCAGACATTTAGAAAAGTTCCTTGCTTTGCATTCACATCTGCTGCTGGCTGAATAAGCATTTCCAGACCTCTGTCCACATTGTTTCAATATTCTTCATCTTAACCAAACCCCTCCTCTCCATATTATCTCCTCTACCTCTAGACTCCACACAGCCCAGAAAAAGTCTATGTGCCTTATATAAATATACATGGAGAGCAGCCAACTGGATTGTTAAATGAGCAGACAGTAACTGAGGTGAGACACTTTTGAGATGTACCAGTTCCAGTACAGTGTAAGAGAAATCTTTAAAGATTTCTCTGGAGTTTTTATTCATACTGTTGCATCACATTCCAACTTGTACAGCTTGAGCATCCCTTACTTTAGTTTGGAAAATGACAATTCTTGAAACTATGCATCAGGAAAGGATTTCAATCTTTTAATTTCTGAGCTCAGTCATGCAAAGTCTGAAGCATATATAAGGAGAAATTTACCAGGGAAATAGAATCATAGAATCATAGGGTTGGAAGGGACCTCTGGAGATCATCCAGTCCAACCCCCTGCCAGAGCAGGGTCACCTTAGAGCAGGTTGCACAGGAACGCATCCAGGCGGGTTTGGAATGTCTCCAGAGATGGAGACTCCACCACCTCTCTGGGCAGCCTGCGCCAGGGCTCTGCCACCCTCAAAGGAAAGAAGTTCCTCCTCATGTTGAGATGGAACTTCCTATGCTCAAGTTTGTACCCATTATCCCTTGTCCTATTGCCGGGCACCATTGAAAAGAGCCTGGCCCCATCCTCCTGACACCCACCCTTTAAGTATTTGTAAGCATTAATAAGGTCACCCCTCAGCCGTCTCTTTTCCAGACTAAACAGACCCAATTCCCTCAGCCTTTCCTCATAAGAGAGGTGTTCCAGTCCCCTCATCATCTTGGTAGCCCTTTGCTGTCCCCTCTCCAGCAGTTCCCTGTCCTTCTTGAGCTGGGGAGCCCAGAACTGGACACAGCACTCGAGGTGTGGCCTCACCAAGGCAGAGTAGAAGGGGAGGATGACCTCCCTCGACCTGCTGGCCACACTCTTCTTGATGCACCCCAGGATGCCATTGGCCTTCTTGGCCACAAGGGCACATTGCTGGCTCATGGTCATCCTGTTGTCCACCAGGACTCCCAGGTCTCTTTCCACCGAGCTGCTCTCCAGCAGGTCAGCCCCCAACCTATACTGGTGCATGGGGTTATTACTCCCAGGCTGGATTTGTAGGGACTCTCAAGGATCTACTTATGGATCTGGATTAGAAACAGGTGCTTGTCACACATTACATTGCACCTGATACTTAAATCACAAGAGGTCAAACTTCCCTTTTTTCTCACAAGTTTAGCCAAGCCCTTAAGGAAACAGACGCATGACCTACACCAAGAGCAGGATAGCTGCGTGTCACATCAAATGAGAAAATGAAGCAACCTACAGTTTATGGCTCCTAAAAGCATCCTCCATCTTCCCAAGTTAACCACCATTGCACTAAATAGCTGTAAGAGTCAGCTGTCAACTACGGTTTAAAACTGAGCAAGAATTTTATCTTCTACATTGGCTTTCACTTTTTACTGTTAATTATCTGCCTTCCCCCCCGCCCCCCTCAATACATTAAGTTTTCCAATAGCATACCCGCACCGAGCTGTGCAGCAAGGCTTTCTGCACCCAGGTCTGGAAAGCCCTTTCAGTCAGGGCTTGGTCTCTGGACCACTTGTTATTTACAAGCTGCCGATGCCTCGTGGAGAGGTTACTAAAGGCCATCTGCCTAAAGAATTCTTGTTTATATTCCCCTTGCTTTATCCTTAGGAAAAACAGTTGCATAAAGGCAGAGGTATTTAAAGCTTGACCCATCCTCCCTTGTCCTGATGGAAGATATAATCTGTCTGCGCTATCTCAACTGATATTTGTGTTACTGATTATTTCGTCCAAACAAGGGATTATGATTCTGGTTTGGGGAGTAAGCAGCATGAACAGCGGACGTCTGAAGGGACAAGCATTTTTTTGTTCCAAGTAAGATTCCTTGAACAAAAGGGAGAGAGAAGAAATGCATCTTGCATAAAGAGCAATTGTTTCCCAATGGAACATTTCATGTTTTTCCATTAAGCATGAGCTGCTCTGGCTGTTATGGAATATTTTATTAGCAGGTCTGCTAATGCCATGCCCAGCTCCAGCACTGACTGCATGAAGAAAACAAAGCCAGCACAAGCCATCCTTTTGTCTTTTGATTTCCTCCTTTCACACACAGAGGATGAACCAGAATATTATCTTTTATTTTTTATGGATATTGGATGAATATTCCTGTGTCTCTTGCATAAAAGACAATTCCTTATATTAACTTCTCAATTTCTTTGTGCCAATAAAGGGCAGGATGAGCCAGATTTGGCTTCCTGGGCATTCACCCAAGGAATACATTTGGTCCATGACACAACCTTTGTCACACAACTTTAAAGTCTTTAGACGACCAGACAGAATCACGGAAACAACTGCACAATATGTCTCACAGGATAATTAAGATACAAGATAAACAAGCTCTGGACATTTTACCTAAGGGCCTGGCCAACTGGAGAGAGCTATCGTCATCCATGGCATGTTTTAAACCGTTCAGTTGGAGCAAGGACAAGCCATGCTATTCATACAGGCAAGAACACCAAGTTACTTTTGGGATGCACAACCCAAGCATGCAGTCTGCCTCCACAGCTATTGGTAGGGCGCCAGGCCTCTGAGGACAGTAAGTAGGATCATACATCTCTGCCCAAGGACCAGCTTTCTCTTCCTATAAAGTAGGAAGAATAGGGAACATGCTAGATGTCTATAAAATCATGTGACATTTACTGTATTTTACAACACAGGAGGTAGAAGGCATCACAGGAAACAAGCACTTTCAATGAAAACTCAAGGCGGCAGCTAGCAGCACACACGAGCTGTACAACACTTTGCTCCAAAACGTTGTGGGTAATAGAAGTTTATAGATATTCAATAAAGACCGTGGACAAATACATAGAAGAGAATTGAAACATGAAGGGCTACTAAACACAGATCTGGTTCAGGAAGCCCCACCTGCCACAGATAGCTAGAGGTTAGGAACATGACAGTCATAGGTTACTTTAGGGCAGAAAGGACCTTTGGAGGCCACCTGGTCCAAGGACCTTCACTCCTTGCCCAAAACCAGGCTAATTTCAAAGTTAGATCATACTGCTCAGGACTTTATCTAGTTTGAATTCTGAGGATCTCCAAGGATGGAAATTTCACAGCCTCTCTCAGAAACCTGTTTAAAGCTTTGACCGCTCTCTTTATGAAGAACTTCTTTTTCCTATCCTTATACTCTTCTTTATAATTCCCAGCTGGCCAATGTCATATTGAGCTGTACAACTCTTGATTTAATCAGTGGGCCATCCCTATGTTCCTAACTATGGGAATTTCTTAGGTACCACACCATTTCAGTGTGGCACCGCTGTTTCTTCCCAGGAAGGAGATAATGTGTGTGGTAGTTAGTTCAGATTTGACTTCCGTAATAATGCCAGAAGATTTCATACTGGAGTCTTTTTAATGCCCAGTGTATACTGGCAAAGCATTCAGACCACTTGCTGTAGGAATCAGTGAAACAAGAGACTTTTGACTCTTCAATAAAATCTATTCAGTAAGTTAGGTGGTGCAAATTAGCCTGACAAGCTAAAGTGGAATTCTTACTTATAAAAGCATTTCTCTCAAGGTTCACATTACACGATAGCTGATATCATATGTATTAGAGAATAAAAGCTATGTTTTAGATGTAATGATTTTCCACCTTGAATGTTAATTAGTCCTATTATAGACATAGTAGCTCCACACTAACAGCAGAGTCTGTCTCCAGCAGAAGTTCAGTGCAAACTCACACTTTCTCTCCAGTTAGCTGCTGGAATTGCTACCCCATTGCTTGGGGCATTATCCTAACCTCCAAAGTATCAGGTGTAGCTACAAAACCTATTTTTCATGGCTTTTCAATATACAACTCTGCGTCAGAGAGTAGAGTACCCAAGAGGCCATTTTTCAGCCCTGCAAATGGACTGATTTATGTCCATTTAAGGGCTCACTCAGATTCTAAGAGGGACCAAGCCCATTTTAGGTTTAGCCTTCCTGAAACTAAAGTACTTTTGGTACACAGTATAGCCACTAAAAGATATTATGCCTCATTTATGCCAAGAACTTAGACTGGTACATTAGATATGACATGCCAGTGACTGAGTCTGTCCCATGCACAACCTGATGGGTTCACATTCTGCAGAACAGAAGTGCATATTAACTTATCCAGTGAGACAGGGCAGGAAACTATGCAATGTGTTATATTTTAAAGTGTGAATGAAACAAAACCATACAGAAAACTAATCAGACTGTCCTGTTGAAACAGATAAGATGCAAAATGGACAATGCTGTTTGGTTAGATATATTTTTAAGTTCCTTCTGAGCCCAAAATTACACAGTTGGAATGCAAGAAAATAATTTGAGAGAAGTATTTGATCTCAGTTTTAGATGGCAACAGCATGCTGAGAGAGGTTAGATTCCTAACCATTTTTATAGAACGAGGATCCTGCAAGCTTTTGATCAGGACGGAGGTGTTGTTTAACAGGACTGTGCCTTGCTGCTCATGTCAAGGACAAAAGCAGAATGCCAGTAGTGCAACGCAAGACAAGCAAGGCATTATTCCTGGAACAAATTTTCATAAAATCTGCAGATATGAAAACATCTACTTTCCACCAAGGAAAGCTTTTAAAAGCTTATAAAGCTTTTCTTTTACAATACTGGGCTGCAACAAATTTAAGGCTCACCATAACAGGCTTGAATAATTAATTTCTTGTATGCATAGGATGTTGCTAGGCTCAGGCACACAGTGCACTATATTCCAGTTAGAACGACAAAACATGAAAGCAATGGCAAGCTATTGCCCAAATTCATTGCATTAGTCACAATTGATACCTAAATTTAAGTAAAATCAGAATAATCTGAGTGGAACCAGTGGTGCTATTACTGTCAGATAGCCCCCTCTGGCTTGATCTTCTCTTGGTTTTTTTTCTGTTTTTTTTATTCAATCGGTAGCACACTGATCTCAAAGAAGCTGCACAATTTTTTGCTGCCTTCAGCTCGATACACACTTCATGAGCTGCATAGCTTCAGAGCTGGGCTGACAGAGTTTCTGCTCGCGATGTTGAGCTTCCTGTGCTAATGCAACAGGCATCCAGCTCAACTCAAGAGAGAGATGCTTTTATCTGCACAGTGTATGGAACACTAGATATGGACCGCACACCTTGATTCTTTCAAGCATTGGTTTTAATTTTTCAGAGTCACAAATAATTTGTCTTGTAAAGCGTCCGTGATACTGTAATTAAAAGGACAAGGGTAGTAGCCATGCTGTCCCAAACCCACATTATTAGTATGTTTGAGCCGTACTATTAGAAAACTGAGCAAGCCATTTGCACTGGAGATTAAAGACATTGCAGCTGTGGAGAAAAGCATCCAAAAGTGCATATTTGCCTGGAGACTTGAGATTCTGCCTTGTGCAGAGCACCCAGCATCAGCGTAATCCACCTAAACACAGTTAAGTGATTGAGGTCTCCACTGGAAGTATCAACTCTCCACCACAAAGTATTAACTCAGTGCCTGAAAATCTGATCAAATGAATTACCAACCCAATGCTACACCACTGTACTTCCTCTTTTTTTAGACCTTCCCATGTTGTTGATTCCATAGGATTTGCCTAATAAGCTTGTGTCATGCTTCAGTCTCACAGAATTGCAACAGAATAATTCATTGTCAGCCAGATCCAACCTTCCAGATAAAGTTAATGCCAAGGAAATATAAAGGCTTCTGTAGCAAGCAGTTTCTGTTGAAGGGTCTTGGCTCTAATCAAGGCTCAAATCAGTTCTCCTTGCTTTTTAAGAGGCAACTAATTTTATTCTAGAACAAATGCTCTCTTCCTCTTTGAGCTCAAACTACCATATGACAGAGAGGAAACCGTGGAGCAGAGGCCAGTACTAGTACTTTGTGAAGGTAATTTGGACACCACAGTTGATAATATAGTTGAAAAATACAGTAATAGGTTTGACCAAGTGCAGTGCGAGGAGTGAAATGAAAGGCATCCACCCATTTGTAATAGAGGTATTAGACTGCCCATATGGCTACTGGGCCATAACTTCCTAGCATGTTTGATGAACAAGGTTTACAGGGCAATGCAATTTCTTACCACTATATCTAATAAGTTGGAAAAGAGGCATGCAAAACTTTTGCCTGCCAAGGGGGAAGAGAAGACAGCAGGGAATACTAAGAGACAAGTTGGCATAGCACAGGGAGAAACTAGTTTGGCCTTGTGCTTCACCATATGCTCAGCCTCCCAGAATAACAAAAAATCAGCTGCTTCTTTTTAGCCAGCAGTGTTCCCACAGGCCACATTTCAAATGTCACTACAACCACCTTTCCTACAGGAAAAGAGATGTCCTCATGTAATTGCAGATAGCAGGCTTTGTACAGCAGCCTAGCATTATGCAACTTTATTAGAAATCTCACAGGCTGGCTTCAATACATCAAGCACTTAAGTTATCACAAGATTCAATTTGGCAATTATACTAGATGGAGCTGAAAAGATTTGAGCAGATATGACCGTGCTTTTCCACTCCAAATGTCACAGTCAGTCAGGAATATAGAGGAAGGCTTCAGTGAACACTCAGGACTGAAAAATATTAGTTCTGCTCCCAAGGCAAACCTGCTCTGACTCCATGGACCTGAAATTGTAATATGAAGTTCAAATAAACAGTTTACCACATTCCTGTTTGCTAGTAGCACTTAAAATGCAGCAGGGAAAACTGGGACATAGACAGTGTATCTTCTTTTAAATAATTTCTTAGACAATGGATGAGCAGGAGATTGGAAGATGTACAAATTACCTGGCTGCAACAGCTTTTAGTGGGAATCCCCTCCTGGAGCTTAGAGAAGGGAAGGTAATCCCCTATTAGCAATTACCAAGCTGTGAGGCCATGTCTCTGTTATTCCCAAGATATTCTAAATCTTGTTTACTACAATGGCCAAAAAAACTTATCTGTCCTAAATGCCAGTACTATACAGCAAATGTTGGCGATGACCTAGGGTTTATTATAGGAAATACTCTCCCATTACTTGCTTAGAGGCCATTAAGTTATATTTCCTGTAACAGCAGCAAAAGAAGACGTGTTAGTAGAGCTGATTGAAGCTGTTGCCTGGGAAAGAGAAGACAAGAAAAGTCTGATTTTGAAGTGGTTTTAACATAAGATAGAAAAATAAATGTTTTATGCACAACTGCAAGAAATTCATCATTATTGATATATGTTTTAGCTGTGTCTTTCTGCAAATACACCTACAAGGGTAATTAGTCAACACTAAAGTGCTACTTCGGCCACAATTTTATTATTTTGCTTGGTCCCATGAGATATGTGGGTATGATTGTATCATAGCATAAGGGGAGTTGGAGAACTCAGCATTGTCATGAGGAGCTAACAGCAACATCCCACAAGCTCACAAGCTCACATCGTATCCAGAAGGCAACAGGAAGGAGCGGGCAGAGGAATTTCTTTGCAATGACAGATGACACCGAACAACTTGTTTTGAGTATGTTGTTTTTCCAAGTCCACAACCTGAGGCTGTGCCTGCCGCAGCTTCCCAGGGCCATAACGGCGAGATTCATGAGTTATAAGAAAGTAGCAGTATTTATGATAATCAGTCATATTAAATAGAAGTATGACACCTGGACACATCTGCTTTTTAAGCACCAATCAGTAACATCAAAGCAAACCGATGTATCTAGTATGCCATTATTTCCATATGAAGATGGACAGTATATTCTTTCTAATTAAGTCTCAAGAGAAAAGCTGGTAAGCAACTCCAAGTGCAGCTGAAGAGCAGCAGTGCTATTTCACTTCTAAAAATCACCATCAATCATGCTGTTCCTCCATGTAAAAGTATTATGCTTAGCCATATCTAAAGTCATAAAATCCTTAATGGAATCAGCACAAAATACATTGTACCATCGGAGAGAATTCCTTTTTCAGTCTAATCAGTTCGGTTTGCTTATTCTTAAATTTAAGTTTCAATACTACATTTATTTTGCCCTATGTATTTGAATCTAGCTGCAAAATACCACGCCCAGAACTTTGTAAAGCTCATTGACTTCAAACATTAAAGAAACCATATTATACAGAAACAAAATTAGTGTTGCTTTTCCCTAACCAATACTAGCTTTGTGAGGGAGTAGCTGTCTATAATAGTTCAGTCCACTATTTACAGAGCTCAGAGAAGACATCAACGGTACAACATGCCTACTATGTAATATATTCTTAGAAACCTTCTGCTGCCACCACAACTACCACTACTAGAATATTCCTTTCCTGTACATGCAGCACTTAACACCAACAGTTTGTCTTAGTCTGACCTGAAAACCAGCATCTGAAGCTGAATATTCGGGGAAGTCTGTGTGAAAGAGTGAAAGAAAATATGGGCTGAGTTGACTTACAAAACTATTTGCACTTTGGCGTAATGGCATTTCCCTTCTTCACATCAGCTAGAAACTCATCAGTCAGGGTGTCACAATGCAAATTTGGAAGAAGGGCTCTCCCAATGTGAGGGTCACATAACAAACATATGCCTGATGAGATAAAAATATTAAGTGACTTATCTCTGCCTTAGGCCTCTGATATGATGGCTAAAGCTTAGCTATTGCCACATTGCTCAGAGAAGCATTATCATACTGCCTTTTAAAAATGAGATGCAGCCAGAAGAAACTAGATAGCAATAGACCCAGGGAACTATGATGCATTTGACTTCCTACATATGAACCATCATTACCAAAATTAGGTAGTAGTTTCCATCATTTATCAAAACCAAGAATCTTACTGGTTTTGCCAGAAGCCATAGATTTTTTTGCATTTTTCCACATGCTCTAGCCTTTTAGTCATTTTATTTCTCAGAAAGCAGCTTGAATCTTTCCTGATAACGTAACGAGTCTGTGGTGGTTTTATTTGCCAGGATAGTACATGGCAAGCGTCTCCTCTGCCGGTGGAAATGAAAGCCCCACTGAGAACAGAGGTTAAATCCTCATGACAACCATATGGTTGTGGGAAATGAATTAGAAGTATTTGAAGAGCAGTGAAGAGATTTCACGGGCAGGGTTGTCAGCTGTGACGGTCCCATTCAGAGAGATGTCACTGATTCTGAGACAATTAAAAAGACAATACTCAGGATTTCAGGGGAAAAAGGATGGAAGAGACAGAATTTTGTGCTTCAATTCCTAAGTCCACCAAAACTCAGTTTATTTTATCAAAAAGTGTCTTTTTACTGCAATCAAGAATGCCTGAGTGAAGTTGTGACTAAATAACCAATTGCCATGAATCGCTCTTTTGGTGGTGCCAGCACTGAAGCTGGCATGTCCATTGCTAACCAAGTTTGTTAGAAATGGGTATTGCCAAAATCCAGAAGAAAAAGGCAATTGCAATTGGACAGACTGTCCCACCAATGTGTATAACAGATGTGCTCTTGAAACACAGTCATCTCTCAGAAAGTTTCGAGTGCTTGAATACGCCCTTAGTAGTTTTACTCGCTAATCCATCTTAAAAAGGGAAGGAAACTAGTTATGTGGTTATGAGACAGGCCTGCCAGCCAGATTTAAGCTATGACTACCACCATAGCATTCCCATAGATTAGACTCCCTGCTCACATCTCTCAAGTATCTTTACAGAAGATAAACCTGTTTCCTGATGCCTGAGAAGAAACATTGCTTCATGCAATATGAGTAAATTCCTGGCTGTCACTGAAGTCAGGGCAGACATCTACTTGGGATATTCTCTATTCATTGATTATTTAGCAAAGAACTTGGGGGGTCTCCCCAAGCAAGTCAGTCCCTCCTACTGAAAAAGCACAGCTGCACAAGTCAGCTTTTGCAGCACATAGCTGTTATTAGCAGTTCAAGAACCACAACAGCAGTCAAAACTCAAGTGAAAATGCAAACTAGGCGCCCTAAAGAGAATGGAAGCAAGCAAAAGGGTCAGAGGTTGAAGGATTGTATGGCATAGCTGAACTTAAAGTAATAGAGATTTGACCACTGACTAGTGGAGTCAGCTGGCATCTCACATAAAAAGATACTTAGTGTTGAGGAAATTGATAGAAAATTTAAATGGAAACATATACAGACTAGACTCCACTGGAGCACTAATGAGTGTTGGCTGCAGAAAAGATTACAGGACAAGCTTTTCAGCTCATCATGTCATTTCATTCAGGTCACGCTACTATGTTCCTATGCTTGTACTGCTCTATGTTAATAAATAAAGTTATATTCAGGGTTCCTTTCTCTGCACTAAAGTACTTGTTTTCTTTTTTTGTAAGGGTAGTGGAGTGGTTTTGCTTTAACAGTGAAAACAAATTTCAAGTATAGCATAAAAGCCGATCAGCTAATTATTTCCAGCACACAGTATCCATCTTCCAATTTGATGCTTCAACAAACCATAACTGGTGCTCCCTCTTGTACCAAACCTGGGTGCTGTCATTATTTATGCTACTGAATGTGTAGAAGTCTGTGCTTTATTGCTTCCCTACACAGATGAACTACACAAGGGGAAAATCTTCTGGTGTCAATCAGATCTCTAATGTTCAAGACGCAATAATGTATCACATCTAAGTCTTCCTCATTAATTCTGGAAAGGGCATGGGCACAGAATACAGTCTGGGAGTCATGGCAGCTGCTAGGGAAGTATCTTTGCTGCTTCTACAGTAGGCCATGAAGCAGTTTCAGCTGTTACACCCCAAGGTTTGGCAACAAACCACTGACAGGGCACATTTAAATTTTGCATATGGACTCCGTGGGGGTAACAATCCCAGCCACATCAAAGGAATGTCACACCCAGGTTTCTATCTGCTACATTGCAGGTCATGCCCCACATAAGAATTACGATGCAGCTCCATTGTGCTCTCTCAGTGTGGCAGATGGCTTCATATGAAGTGCTGGATAGCAAGTTCTCTCTAAGAGCTATCATTATGAACCATTATAAGCTTTCCTTTGCTCTTTGTGAACAGCTTTTTAAGATTCTGCTTGATAGCAAGTGTTAATCATACACTGTGTGAATTTCCATAGGTCTAATGCAAGCAACTGCTCTGGGCCACAAGCTTGTTATCCATCATATGTCTAAAGTGCCGTTGCCTCCTGTTCGATGATATTGTGCCAAATGCCATTGTTCAGTCCAAACACAACACCGTCATGCAAAGCAGCATGGACTACAGTGGGGTTTTTGTCCTGAAAAAGCTTTCCCCAGCAGCCACCTTATGAATTTCACATACTTCGACTCCAGTCCGGGCTTGGTGGAGTCTGTCAGAGGCAGAAACTAAGACCAGAAACAGGACTGCAGCCTTCGCTAGCTGCAGCAGGGCACCAAAGCAACAGACACAAGGCACGGAGAAACATATTGGTGAAGTCTGGTGTTTGCTCTCACACCTAGGAAACACTTAGTCTTGTACCAGATTGGAGAAGGTTGACATCAACAGCAGAATTGGGAGGGAGAAGGGTGAGACACTTGAGTTGCACAGCTATGAGAATATACCCGTGTTTCTCTATACTCTCACTTCTAATGTAGCATGCATGCTTATATCTTAATCTTGAGTATTACAATTTTTCTGAACTCTCCTTCTGTTTCAGTTTTAAGTCCCAGAACACTTACATTAGTACAAGGAGATCTGGACATACAGCTGTCATTCAGACCAATCGTTCAAGGGTTTCATTGCTCCTATATTATCTTCACAACCTCAGCCACCTTTATATTTCATTCATCAACTTAGAAACACACCAAACTCACTATAAGCTTTGACAGGGATATTTTTTACTTTATCAAGTGATACAACCTTGAAAAACCTTCTAGTCTGTTGGATATAGGATCGATAACTGCCAGACAATCTGGGTAGACTGCACACATGATAAAGGATGAAGTGTTAAAGCATCTTGCGGCCAGTGTCTTGAAAAATTAACCTGGCATTCGGCTAGCTGTCTAGACAGCTGGAACAACAACAACAAGTACAAAAGATTAGCCATTTGCATACAGTAATCCTCCATCTCCTTTTTGCATTCAGCCTTGCTATGAGAGCTAATAATGACCAGGGTGCTGGATAAATTTTACTTTATTATCACACTACTTTCTCACTTTGGGGGTTCAACTTTCATAGCTGTTAGCATAATGAGGCCTCTAACGTCACTGTAGTACAGTTAAAGCTACTTAGAAGCTGCACTAATGGCTCAGTGGCTCAATCTGGCCTGCGTATCGGAGACAGTGCGGTGACAGGGACATGCAACTAGATCTATCAATTACTGATTAGGTTTCTGCTCACTTAAGATCATGATCATTTAGAAATCACTTAAAATTTCAGCTGGAGCATGGAGGACCTATACCATCTTACAAGGTAAAGCTAACTGGATTAATTCCTGGCAAACTTCTGCAAACAATTTGCAGCATTCTTACGTTCACGTCAAGCTTTTGCAAGGCTGTGTTATTACACTATCATGCTTTTTGTCAGAGCAACAGGTGGCTGATTGCATTTAAGACCATCACTCTACTGCATTCATTCACCCAGCTCAGATCATAATTATTGAGCTGTCCCAGTCAAAAAGAACAAGACAATTAGGAACTAGAGGCCCAGTTCTTAAAGAGACTTGAGAACAAGCAAGTATGTTACTCGAAGGACACCACCTAATTAAATTCCTATAGAGATCTTCATGTACAGCATACTGTTTCCTCAGGGACCTTCTTTTAAAAGCAGGTTATTAAACTGAGCCACGCTCTCTGTGAGGCAGTAAGAGCTGACTACTCTTTCTTCTCAGAGTTTGCTGTTACCTGGACAGCATTAGACCTGTGCTGAGCCTGCCACCTTCTTCAAGCCTGGTATAGGGCAGACTCATTAAATGAGATGCAGAGTTTGTTTAAGCACAAAAGCCACACACCACTTTCCACATTCTGGGCAGCATTATTTAGATCAGGAGCAAGTTAGGGTACCTTCTAGAAGCAGCTCCACTACCTGGACAGTAGGATCCAGACAGGTGCACTCTCAAGCTGCAGTGACCCGTGGCATGCTAAGGAATGCAGTCAGCTACTGGCCTTGTGGTACGAAGGGATCCTTGCTCTTTAGGACCAAACCGCACTATTCACTTAACAATACTTAATTGCTTTCAGAGAGCCATGCTAAGGTGTGGCAGCTTTACAGAAACTGGGTATCAGTTTGGAAAGGCACCTGTAGCGGATTCAAGTACCAAGAAGCATTAAATCCCTGGAAGCATTCAACAGAAGGACAGATTTTTTTCTCTACAAATACCGGGCCATCCAGCAAATGGAAAGGATAAGTCATACTGACCTCCTACCCAGCATATAAAATATGTTCAGTCAGAGACTGAAAGTTCATTTATTTTATCCATTCACCCCTCCAGCTGACAAGGTCAGTCAAATGTCATTGTGTGCTTAATCAGCCAGAATGAGTTTATCAGAGTGATAGAGACTTAGTGTACATTTTTTATACAGTACATACTTTTCTATTTGGATGCGGTTAGAGTTCTGTTTTCAGAAAATTAATATGTCCATATGATGGCAAGCTGCATGTTGCCAAGTTTTAAACAGGCATGGCTGTCCCATTTCCTTGACCAACCTAAGTTAATGAACACCCAACCTAACGCTAAGACTAAGAAATAGTCATTGTCTTATAACCCCTTAGAAGTTCCCAGCAGTATTTCACTACATCACTAACCATCTTGCCTGATCACAGAAAAGGTTAATACAGTCTAAGAGCCTATTTCGGTACGGCCAAAAGAAGTTGCCTAGTGAAGAATATAAAAGGAATCACATCATGACTCCCTCTCCCCCAACCAGCTTCAGCTCAGATATGTTTTTTTTCTATTTAGTAATTTACCTAAGAAGTCCCAACTTAAAAAAAAACAAACAAACAAAAAAAACCATTAGAAGCAGATCTATAGCTTCACTTATCCTTCTGAGCTCTTTCCATTCCTGCTGTTAGATGCCACATGCAGTATTCAAATATACATGTACTATGGATTTATGCACAATGTTCTGTTCAATTCCATTTTTGTGCTCAGTTGCCACAGAGCTCATGTTTCCATAGAACTAACGAAAAGCTTGTTTCAGAATACTAAATCGTCTGAAGAGAGCTCATCACACATGAAAATTAAGAGCAGGTAAATACAGAAGATGACCACACTGAATTGCTTCTGCTGATTCCCTGTCTACACAGCATGGCTGCAACACTAGTGGTTCAACTACCCAGCCTCAGTCCTCACTTCCCTTGCCTCAAACAAGTGATTTGGAACAAGCTAAAAAAAAAAACCATGGTGACAAACTTCACTTACATCACTAAGCTCTTCACTGAAAGCACTGACAATTAGCCAGGCTAGCTTCTTGGTTTACATGTGTCATAGAGCTTTAACAGGAAAGTGCATTGAGCCAGATCTGAAAAACAGAATAATCCCTGCCGTGGAATGGGTTTTTCCTAGTGTGGTCCTGCCAGGCTCTTACCAGGGAGCACCAACTAGTCCAAATGGCCAGCCACATTTGTGGCAATGAAGCAGGTCTGAGGCCAAGCTGGGAAGTCAAGCCATAGGTCAGGGTGGGGCCCAATGAAGGTAGCCAGCATCAGACACAGCCTAGTGACCACCAGGCAGGTCCATAGGGACAAGACAGGCCCAAGGTGAAGCAAGAAAGTCAATCAATATGTTGGGGTCAAGATCACCAGGGTCGACTGGTTTTGGAAAACCAGTCATGGGCCTCGGCACAGACATGGCTGAGCTGGATACCAGCACTCTTCCAATGGAGCTCAGGAATTGAGTGAAGGCCCTGGACTGAGCTTGAATGAGCTCCTGTGTCCATAACCAGGGGTGTGGGAGAGGAGGCCCTAGGTGAGGCTGGTCAAAGCCAGTGAGGACTGTTAGTACCCTCAGGGGCCTGATCGCTCTCCCCTGGGCAAGACTGAAAAGTTGACAGACTGATTAAGAATAGTATATGTTCATATTTCGTCGGTCACTTAACTAGTGCCAACATGAACCAAGTGCACCTTTTAATTTCTAGCAAAACTCTGGGTTTTCTCCAGTAGCTTTGCAGGAAATAGGCAATTGGGCTGTAGCAGTACTGCTGCCAGCGCTAAGCAGATACAATGTAATGCCTGAAGTTAAAATCAACTAGAACCTTCACTGACTAAGGTTATGGCACCTTTAGAGAAAGCTTTCTCTGGCAAAGTTTCAGTATTCTCCAAATCAATTGTTTTCAGGCCTAAAATTGTGTCCTCACAACAGACTTCCTTGCAAGAAAACCTACCCAAAAAAGCACCTAAGGATGTGGAACTCCTAAATAGCTTCTCCAGTTATTTTATTTCCTTTTTTATCTTCGCAAGAATATTGTACACCAGACCGTAGCGTGCAAGCAGTTTATATGACACAAGAAAAACTGTTTGCCCCAGAGAAAGAGCTGGGATGTTTTCTTTCTTTCAGTTGAGAGCTGAAGTCTAAAGTCTAATTCACAGAGATAACTATTCACTTGCAAGAGTTCATCATTAGCTTGTCTAGAACCGATACAGTCAACTTTTAAACAGATTTTGACGGTATATTCCAATCAGACAAATGCTGAAGTGAATATCATCATCAGGACTCTTCAGAAGGCAGCCTGCTGACTAGACACCCCAAGCTTTTGCTGGGACTGATGAACTCCAGTGTCTTCTTACTTCAAACAGTAAGTTAAAGTGATGGAAAGAGCCTGGCAAGACACAAAAGGTGCTCTTCCATCACATGCATTATGCCAGATTATTACAGTTTTTCAGATAATTAATAATAACTGACATCTCTGATAAATTCATAATTTTATTAAGGCTTATTGCACCACGGATAAAAGCAGGACTAAAAATTGACCGTTACTTTAACTCTAGCATTAGTCACAAAAACCCCACAAGATACCTGTTAACCTCTGTTGCCAGATAGCCAGTAACTTCTTATTGGAGAATTAACCTCTTCAGGGTCAAAAAGACCTGCTCAACCATGCGCATACTGAACTATTCCCCATCTTGCACTTCTTTAGCACCTTCTTTTATATTATACTCAGTATTTGACACAATTTGACAATTGCTGGGCTGATTTTCTTTGCAACAGAACTCTGTTTCTATTGCTGTTACACAGGTAATTTGAAGCAGCTGAGAGAAGCTTAGAGCACTTTTAGCAAGTTCACAGTTCATTTTCTTCTTTCAGGTTATGCTGATTTACAACACCCATGTGCCATACAATTCAAATGTTGAGCCCTTTATACATATCCAAGCAAGCATTTGATTAATTATTTCCAGACAATCTGTCCCAGGAGACTGGGGTGGAAGCAGGATGTAAACCTGTTGGTATCTCCCACTTGGAAAATACCCCAAGTTTCATTCCTTATGTTGCTCACACCCTTGACACATGTTTCAATCAGATCAGATATGACGACATTTAACCTGACTATCCCTGCAACCTATACAGTTCAGCAACAAGACAGAGGCACTTCTGATAGATATGTCAGATTTGGCTCTCGTTACATTTTGAAACACTCTACAAGTGGTTTCAGTATTCCCTTTTCACACAGAAAAAAACCTACTTACTGTCACCCAGCTGTCTAGCAAAAGAAGACAACTCAAATTCCAAAGGCAAATGCTAGCCCAGTGCTCTGAGCCAGTGGCCACAACAGGCCACACTCCCTTCTCAGTGCATTTGTGTGCCAGGTGATCCATAAGGTTTGTAATGCAGTTGAAGCTGGAATGCTGCAAGTTCATGTGTCCCAAGTTGTGTCCTCGCAGGCCCAGAACAGACCCATCTACTACATAGCTTTCACATCTGTTTTGCTCTGAATGCTTCCCACAGACATCTAAACACTCAACCAGAATTGTGGATTAATTTTCAAATGTCTCTCCAGAGCAGGTACAGGGTTTCAACCTGAAGGTGGTCATACACAGTCCCTGGAGTCTCCTGCAGAAACATAGTGTTACTGACTGCCTTTTATCAGCCCTGTTACAAAGATAGCCATCGGACAAATGTGATCAATTCTTGTATTTAACTGCTCCATTTCCCACTAAATACTACGCTTCCAAGTTGATTCTGGTTTTGATTCTAACATCAGAGGCAGTGGCGATTGCCCCTACTGCTATGCATTGAAAAATCCCTTTGAAAGTTTTCTATGCAGACTGTTTAGAGGAACCAACAACTCTATTAGATCTTTGTTTTGGTTACTGTGACAGGGGAAGCTCCAAGTCACTCTAAGACTGCTCAGCCTTGCCATAGTAAATGAATTGACTGTTACAGAGGGTAATTTTACTGGGAAATGAATCTTCACTTCCCTGTATTTCTCCGCAATGCTGTAATGCTGTTTTGGTTACAAAGTTGTTTCACTTGACTCTGTCCTTCCCAGCTGTTTCCCCATTTTCACTTAGAGGCACACTTCCTCTTGGTATTGTTTCCACAAGATCTAAGACACACAGTTACTGCTTCATCCTTTCTACTTGAGATTGGGCGCTCAAGAAAGAACAGGCTGCCGTGAGTATTGTAACATTCGATGGATTCCAGCCATAACCCTAGAGAAAAGACTAGGTCCTTCACTCTGCCAGGAACAGTTGATTTACTCAAAGAGTGCAGAACTAGCATGCAATCGTAATCACTACTGAAGCTGTGCTCTTCACTGGTTTTCTATTCACTAGCAGACATTGATACCTTACAGTGATCCTTGGTGACTAACCTGGCTCCTAGAGCAGTAACCAGCGCGTTTGCAGAACAGCGTGCCCCCTCAGCTTTACAACCCAAGAGACCACTGATCCACTGCACCCACCCCAGCTAGAACTTGACCCCTGTCCCCTAAAGGTGGAGTCTCAGGCCATGAAATCAATTGTTTCCATCCACATAAGTTATTCAGATTGGCATCCATCAACCAAGTTTACTGGCAGGACTGGGACATCCTTAGAGTACATTCTTAACTGAAGTCAAAAGTTTATTACAAGTTACAAGCGGGATCTTACAGTAGGCATCTGCTGCCGACCACCAAACCAAGATGAAAAGGCCAATGAAGCATTACATGGGTCACTTAAGCAAGCTTCAGGTCAACAGAACCTAGTTCTTAGGGGTGACTTCAACTACCCGGATATTTGTTGGAAGAACAATACAGCAGCTCACATGTCATCCGTCAAGCTCCTGGAATATGTAGAGAACTCCTTCCTCATACAAATGTTAGATGTGCCAACCAGGAACAAGGCACTGCTGGACTTGCTACTCACAAACCAATAAAACCTGCTTTGTAATACCTTGGTTAGTGATAGCCTTGGCTGCAGTGATCACAATATTGTGGAGTTTGGGATCCTGCTGAAGGTTAGTACGAAGACAAAGGTTTCAGATTTTTGAAGAGCAATCTTCAGCTCGCTCAGACCTCATCTGGGAGGGATTCCACGGGAAGCTTCCATGGAGGACAAAGGACCTTGCAAGTGCTGGGAGGTTTTGAAGAACACTATCCTGGAAGGACAAGACCAGTTCATCTGTTTTAAAGGTAAGAAAGTTGGCAGAGCAAGATACCCCCTTGGCTTAACTGCAAGCTTCTGAGACTGATCAAAACCAAAAGAGAAGCACACCAGAGATGGAAAAGTGGACAAATACCCATTAAGAACTACAAGGGCGTTGCCAGGGTGTGCAGAGATGCAGTGAGAAAAGCAAAAGCTCAGCTCCAATTGAAACTGATCAGAGACGCCAAATACTACAAGAAAGCATTCTTCAGGTACATAAACAACAAGCAGAAACAGAAGGAATATAATGGGCTGCTGTTAAACAGGAGAGGTGAATTAGTCACCAACAATGCTGAAAAGGCAGAGGTTCTCAACACTTCCTTCACCTCTGTCTTTACCCGTACTGTTGGGCCCCAGGCCCCAAGAACAAAAAATCCAGGTTGATGCAAACACAGGCCCACCATCAGTGAAGGAAGAGCTGGTATGCAAACTGTTACAGGAGATTGACTCCTACAAATCAATAGGCCCTGACAATATCCACCCAAGGGTGCTAAGAGAGCTGGCTGACATTGTTGCAAGGCTGCTCTCCATAATCTTTGAAAAGTCATGCAGATTGGGGGATGTCCCAGAAGATTGGAAGAAGGCTAATGTTACCCCATCTACAAGAAGGGCTTAAAGGAGGATCCAGGAAATTATAGGCCCATCAGTCTTACTTCAGTCCCTGGGAAAGCTATGGAACAAAACCTCCTGGGAGCCATCACAAGTCAAATGAAGCACATGACTGGGAAAAGACAGCACAGATTCACCATGGGCAAATCATGCTTGACAAACCTGACCGCCTTCTACAAGAAAGTAACCTGCTTGGTTGATCAGGAGCGAGCAGTGGACATTGTCTACCCGGATTTCTGCACGGCTTTCAACACAGTTTCCCATCACCATGTCCTAGAGAAACTGATGTGTTACAGTCTAGACAAACGGTCTGTGTGGTGGGTGAGGAACAGGCAGCACTCAGAGGGTGGTGGAAAAGGAAAACTGTCAACCTGCCACAAGTGGGCTCCCCTAGGGATCAATACTAGGCCCAATGCTGTTTAATATCTTCATAAGTGATCTGGATTATGGGATCAAGTGTACCCTGACAAAGTTTACTCATGACACCATACTGAGTGGTTAAGTAGTCACTTTAGAAGGGAGAACCACTCTACAGGAAGACCTGGATAGGCTGGAAGGGTAGGTTAACCTTACAAAGTTCAACAAGGACAAGTGTAAGGTCTTGCACCTGGGAAAACATAATCCAGAAGTGCAGCACAGACCATGATCTACTTGGCTGGGGAGGAGATCTGTGGAAAAGGACCTGGGGATCCTTCTGGACAACAAGCTCAATATGACTGAACAGTGTGCTGCTGCAGCACAGAAAGCCAACAGTATGCTGGGTTACATCTACAAGACCATCACCAGCAGAGACAAAGAAGTCATTATCCCACTCCACTCAGCATTTGTCAGGCCACACCTGCAATGCTGTGTTCAGTTTTAGTCCTTGCTATACTGTCATGGTTTGGGACAGGTTGGCCAATGACAAGACAACAGATGCTCTCCCACCTCTCTTGCTCCAAGGAGAGGAAGAAGAGAGATAAAGAGATTTGTGAGTTTAGAAAAAACAAAGCTACTTTAATGAAATATTAATAACAAAATAA
>VYZM01010737.1:48427-114886 GCA_013398915.1 Dromas ardeola | reverse complement strand
CCTTTTTTTTTTTTTTAGTCATAAAATAAATTTATCACTCCTGCCTGCATCCATTTCTTGCTATGAATTTGGATGGAGAAAATATGATTTTCTCCAATGTCTACTTTAGTCTTCTTTGTACCCTATTTCAAAAAATCCATTCAAGGATACAATAATGCAATTATTTTTGTTTCCTAAGATGACATCTTTCTTCACAGAATTATATCTCCTACAAAATTATAATCAGGGTACTGAATGAATTTTCCTTTTTGTCTGTTTAGTGTGACTTAACAAATTCTACGTGAGCCTTCTTAGAACTGAGCTAACCGTTAGCGATTATGTTATTTTTTTGCTTCACTTTATTAAGCTATAAGCAGCACTGTGTGTTTTAGTTTTCTGTTTCTTTCTATAAAGTATTTTCAGGTATTGGAAGCGCTGCAACATAGTGGTTATAAAGTTAAAGAGATTATTTTGCTTACTACTACTGCAGGGATACCAGCACTAGCTAATGTGATGGTATTGGTGGAAGTGACAATAATTCAACCGGATTGCATAACCGACTGAACTCTCCAGCTAGGTTAAATAAAATATCGGAGAACGGCAAAGTGCATCACATTGTCAATAGTCTTCGTTTGTGTCTGGTGTGTTGGTATTTGCAGTGATGAAGCTCCAGGCAGCCAGTTGGTTACAGATAAGTTTCACATTGACTGGGACTCAGTGCTTGTCAACTCTGATAATGTCATCGTAGCTCGATTTGATGGCAGAGGGAGTGGATTTCAAGGCCTTAAGATTCTCCAGGAGGTCCACCGATGCTTAGGATCAGTGGAAGTGAAGGACCAAATAGCAGCTGTAGAGTACGTATGTGCGAACTTTTCTTCTCTTTTACCCTGCTTCCACCTTGATGAATAAGCATTTTTAGCTGAAACTGCCCAGACTGTTTTCTTTGCATAGTGAATACCGTTAATGTTTATTTTTAATGCAGCTGCAAATTTTGAAACAATAATCTTTTCACTTCAGACAGCGAATAAAAGCTCAAAGAGGTGTTTGGTTTTTCTGTTGGTGCTTCCCTTTGATAAAGCTGTCCTTACATGTGTAATCTAAATATGGCATCTGAGCCAATTCGCATTTGTCCGTATTCCTTAGGAAAATTTCTTGTAGCGCACATGTTAATGTTTAACTGCATTTCTGTTAGAGTATTTTGGGCCTATACTATAGGACACTGTTCTCATTTCCACCACAGTGTTCTGGAATAATCAGACAAAGCAAATGGAGTTATAATGGTGTAAATGAGAGCAAAATTTGGGCAAATGCCTGTTATTTCTCATTTGCTTTATCATTCTTAGGTTGATATAAATCCACCAGCTGCAGAAAAAAGTAATTTTCATCTGTGGAGAATCACACGTGTGTTTGACAACACTCTTTACTCAGGGTGCACATGTCAAAATGGCTAATATCAAGGTCTAGATGGGCTTTTTCTAGGGATTCTCAAGAAAAGACAGATTTTAAGCCAGATATTTTATAATTTATTTTTTCTTCTTTTGAAAGGGGTTGATGCTTCAACCATTGTATGAATAGGCAGCTGTTTCTGACATGTCATACCTGGGCAATAGGGCTCCTAGAGTTCATGTTGGTCAGGAATGGGCTGCGTTGAGCAGAGCAGTTCAAGGGGACCCTTGTGAAAGGGCCCTCAGAAGCAGGCCATATGCTCTGCGGTGAGAACTGAGCTCTCTGCTCAAATACGAAGATGTTTTAGTCTAAATTACATCTGGCATCTTTTTGGATGCACTGTGTGGGCAAAAAGGTGTTCGCCTTTGACCAAGAGGAGGTGCTGCGGCTGGTTTTGTCTCATCAAAAGCAGTTGGATTTTGCCCTCAGGTTATTGTGTCTTTTCTGTATAAAATTCACTGTTGCTGATTAATGGCCTCAATGAGAGAATTAATTATTTGGATAATTATCTAGATTCAAGAAGTTGCATTCATCTTACCTTTCTTTAGCTGTCAAAAAAACTGGGCACCAGGTCAAAATCAGTCACTTAAGCTCTGGTCAGTGGAAAATCCTGGCACTTCTGGAGGGTGATTCTCCCCAGACTAAGAGAAGTTTCCAGTATGGGAAGAATGGCTCTTTGAGGGTGTCTCTCTTCTCTCCTCTAACTGAAGAGCAGATGTAAATCGACAATTTAGACAAGGTGCTCCAATTCAGGTACCTAAAGTTAGGTGAGATGAGTCCAATACTGTTTGCCACATAGAGAAAGAATTAGAAAGCAAATCACATTTCCCAGTAAAATAATTCTTTTATTGGCATAATTTATTCTTTTGCTTGATCTGCGTGTATGACATTTCCTTACTGTACAGGTAATTTTCTTTACATACTAGATTCAACAAGTAAAATTCACCATTTTACTTTACCAAGGTAAAAAAACCCACTTTTTTTCTTGCAGATCACTGTTGAAACAGCCCTTCATTGATCCTAAGAGGCTGAGTATATTTGGAAAGGTAATGTGCAAAATAGCAGGATGTGTCATCATGATTGTTTAAGAACATGCTATCAGTTCATAAACAAATATATTTATCTATTTTCTGAAGGCAATTTCAGTTATTAAAAGAGGGGGGAAAATATGAATTCTGAATGGGTATTTGAGATCAATCAGATCAGTTTTATGGTACTGCAGTATCTGTGTTTCAGAATCTGCAGGAGAAGCTATTTATCTGCTTTCATTAGAAATTTTAACACGGGCATAGGTTTTGAGAAAGTTTGTTTCTTACATTTTTACATTTGTGCTGCAGTTAAATTGACATCGTCCTTCTAATACAACTTTTACATCTGAATGTTTTACTGACCCTTTAAGTTAGCTGAGTTACAGCCCCATGGTACTGTCAACAACTTCCTTTTTGTGCCATCTGCTAGAAGTCTCGCCGTTGCTGTTTTGTCAGCTGGCGTCATGGTGTGGCGTGTCGTTGCTTCTAGCACGAGATAGAACAAGGCAAAGGCTTAACCTTTAGTAACAAACTGAGTAGCATTTTACTGATGTCTATTAAAAAACAGCAATTAGAAATGTCACATAGTTGATGCTTCTTCCACGAACTAGCATGTGTGACCTTTTTTTTTTTTAAAGCGTTTTCTTAAAAATTGAGATGTTTTGGGCCTTTGACCTCAAAGCAATGACAAACCATGATCGAGTACCCAGACAACCCGCCCAATCATCAGTTATAAGAGCAGCATGCGTTCTACTATGGAACCCCTTAGTTCCCATCCCTGCTCTGCGAGTGACTTGCTGCATGGCCTGGCCAAGGCATTTAACCTGCGTGTCTTTGTCGGAATGCAGGATGAGAATATGGATATTTTCCTCCTGTATGGTAACATTTTGAGGACTAATTGATGTTTGTCAAGTGTAGTGAAAATGAAGTACTATTATTAGCATTCCACATGAAAGTGATCTTCCTCAAAGATCTGAGATCCTGCCACGCTCCTTGGGCTAAAGAAACTGTCATGGCAAGAATATCAGTAGCATCAAAACCGGGATTTGGCTCATAGGGCAGCAGCCAGAGATTTTTCAGGGAGTATACATAAGTAAGGCTGATTCCATCCACCATCTCATCTCACACATTTCTGTTCAGGTTTTAGTGCCCGTTACCAATGTATATGAAAGTATAGATGCATATAAGCATTTACACTTGTCTATATCCTCTTCCCAGGTATGTCTGAAAGTGTTATTTCTGAAATGAAATCACTAAGCCCCCTGAATTGCTGACTTGTTTCTGACTTCAGAAATTCTTTTCATTGCTACTTGAAAATTTCCACCTGTTTTCTGTAGGAAATTCAGCAGCATCTTGTTTCTTAACAGTGACATGATGAGACAGTTACCATAGACCATATATGTAAACATGATTTTACATATCTGTCAAAGGCTACTTTTTTTTTTCTTTCACAAAATATTATTGATGATGGTGTTCCTGCACTTATTTTCTGAAGGAAAGACTGAGGAATGAAAAGTGGCAATGTGAGAAAGCAAAGAGCAAAAACTGGGAAATTCGATAAGCTTCAACGCTGCTTTGAATGCAGGGAAATTTACCCTTTCCAAGTTGACCTCTCAGAGTTCTTTTCTAATGTCAAACAGAAATTCATGGAGTTTAAAAGTCGGTTTTAATTAGGGAAAAAAGTCTATTTAACAGCTTCTTAGGGTTAATTGTATTTCCTTCCAGTCTGCTTATTTTAGAGTCAATTAAAAATCTTTAAAACTCATTTTCTTTCTACTATGTACAGTGTGATAGAAAAAATCTTTTTTTTTTTTTTTTTTAAATTTCTCTGCGTTAAATTGAGCTTACTGATGGAAATAGAATGTACACTACGCTTGAAAGTAAGAAGGCTTTGTAATTGCTTAATGCTGATCCCATAAAGCTGGGCTTGTGCAGACTGTCGTGCAGCTCTTTAAGAGGTTTTAGAACTACACAGAAATAAAATTCTTGCCACAATCATTAATGTAAACTAGGAACAAGAGTAACAAAACTGCCCAGAAGGGCACAGTGTGGAAAATACCTACTTCTGACTGCCAGGCAATCTGCCAGTGCCACCTTGCTTATCTCTGCGAGGGGTACGAGCCCAAGTGATGCATGATCCAAGGGCCTTTCCGAACTGTTACACAGCGAATTGTGTTTCCGGGTAGTTTGAATTTTTCTCAGGGAAGTAGAAAGAGAGCTTGAAAATAACTAGCAGCTTCACAGCCAAACAGCTTCTTGAAAATACAGCAATTAGGTTGTAACCACAGAAATCCAACCGATGCGTGAGGCACCGTATATCCTTGCATCCGAACATGTGAACTATTTTCTGCATTGTCATTGTGAAGTGCTTCTAAAAATGTGATCTGACTGTGTAATGTTTTTGTCCTGGAAAGCCTGGCTGGAAGCAAGGGCATAAGCACAAAGGAAAGAAATTCCCAGGAGAACTAAAGCAAGCTCTTAATGAATACAAGGCATAAATAATAAATAACCTGGCAATAGCTGTCCTAGGATTAAAATTGTGCTGTGTAGCTAGTGGGAAAGACACAAACAGAATATTAAACAAAAGCAAAAGTAGACAACCCAGAGGCAGAGGAAAGTTGCTATTCTCTTAAACTCTTTGAATTATACAAATTGTCGTGCCCACTCAGAAATTTTTTCTTAGGCGAAATGTACTCCTGCGCATGGACAATTCTGGGCAGCTCTTGGCCTCCTGGGCTGGAATTTCTATGAGAAAGGGATAACTCAGTTCCTCACGCTCCCTTGAAAATCCAGCTGTTATTCTGTTTCTCCGTTAGTGTGTCCGTTTGCATTTTCTGTACGTTGATTGCGAAGAACACTCCTCTTTGCTTATTTTTCTTAACTAATTTAAAAGGATTTTCAAATATTCCTGTTCTTCCATAGACATCACCTATTCAGTAAATATTTAGGCATGAAGAACAGGAGCAGGCAGGATTCGAATAAGTCCATTAGAAAACTGTGAGCATTTGACGCACAATATTCTTTTTTTTTTTTTTGGTTGGCTGGTGTTTTACATTTTTCTTTGCCCTGTCATGGGACAATTTCTTCTTCCTGCAGTGTGTTGTGCCAAACACAAAACAACAACAAAATACCTGTAGAAATCAATTTTCCAGCACTGATGAAGGGAAAGCAAAGATGGCAAATAGAGAAATTTGAAGAGCCCATAATATATGAGAAAATCATTGATCCCAGACTCCGCAATTCAGAATTTCATTTTCTGTGAGTCTCGAACGATTATAGGTGTACAGATATGGATTGGCAGTGTCATTCCTAAGAAATCTGTGGTCTCAAGTTAAAGCTTTCATGTTTTCAAGCAAAGCAAAGCTCTTTTGTGTCACAACTTTTCCTGACAAGGTGTATTTTAGACTTTGCAGAGGAGATGAAGAAGAGATGTCCCATAAGGACAGGTAAACGTGGTGAGGCAAGGAGAGAACTTCCCCCCTTCTGCCCCATCTCTCTCAGCTTCTTCATGCTGTCTGTGCTCCCTTCTTTTTAACACAGCTGCCTGGTGGGTGCTCTTGTGGCCAGAATGTGCATCCAGAGATCAGCATAATATTGAGCAGTGTGGCTACATACAGCTTTTATTTCTGCAAAGCAGTGCAGAATCTGAACCTCTCTGTGGCATGTTTGACAATGCTGTAGCATTGTCAAAAAACCTCTTTAATAGCAATTGGATTCAATCTGTGAAGGTCCAAGTGTCAGGGGAGGACATACTGCAGTGAGTTCCCAGGTTTTCTCCAGTCTCGTACTCTCTGTTCTGTCAGCAAAATGCTCGGTGTATCCTGGTAATTAGCAAATATCTACATTAAATATATTAAAAATTGAGTAGAAATCTTCCCATCTAGGCTGTGTTCCCTAAAGCCATACCTTTGGTTTTTGTTTTGTTGTTGTTGTTTTTCTTTGTAATTTTCAAATCTTTTACTAACTGTAGGCTAGTCTGCTGTGGTGGATTTATGGAGCTTAAACTGAAATATACTCATTATTGTTAATTGTGTGGTTTAAAGATCAAACCCAGGCCATGTGAGATCTTTATTCGCTCTTAACTGTAGGTTTGTATTTCCTTTAAAAGCAATTCTTACTGATATAAATGCGTACTGCAAAATGATACCATCAGATTAGCACAATGGCCTTTAACTTTATTGTTGATAAAAAGAAAAGAATAAACAAAAATCTCAGTGTCATTTCCATTGTTAGGGATACGGTGGCTACATTACATCAATGATCCTGAAATCCAGTGAACGGCTCTTCAAGTGTGGAGCGGTGGTGGCGCCAATTACAGATATGAAGTTGTATGGTGAGTATTCCCTGCCCTACACCTAGTAGTCTATTCAAAACATCTTTTATTCATGGAGCTACTATTCATTTTAACTAAGGGCAGATAATGTACCAATATCAACTAGGTTTCACCTCACTGTCTCCTTCTCTCCTTTAAATGAAAGGGCAGCTAACACGGGGACAGTTTACCAAAACATGCCACAGATACATTATTGTTAACACCACTGAGTTTTGCAAAGGAGTTCTATTTCCCATTTCCCACTTACCACTGATGTTCAGTCAGCTACCCTATTTCCTAAGATTTCTGTAGGTATATCAGCCTGAATCAAGACTTCTAAAAGGAATGATTTTTTTTAAGGTTAGTAGTGAATTCCTTACAGTATTCATACGCAGGATACGTATTTGGTTCTGTATGTGAAGTATTGGGCACAGACTGTGGACTGTGATGCACAGGAAATCAGACCGGGTTACTTTAATGATCTAGGGGGGGGTGGTTGTGGGGGGTTTCTTCAACCAAAATTTAAACCATTTAAAATTATTTACCAATGGTAAATTTTATTTACCATTTAAAATTATTTTAAATGGTACATTCTGGTTTTAAAGGAACTTCTCTTTGTTGACTTAACAGGTTAAATAGCTTCTCCTGACTCTAGGTCAGAACTGATGAATTTTAAAATAGAAGTAATTTTGATGAATTCACAAGTTTTTGCTTTCACTCTCACAGCATCAGCTTTTTCAGAAAGATACCTTGGTACTCCGTCAAAAGAGGAAAATATGTATCAGGTAAGTTAGCCTAAACAAGTAGCTTAAAATGACAGTTTTACTCTTAAAATGCAATTCAGTTACACCTTTGTGTGTGTGTGTTTGTTTGCTAGGCATCCAGCGTATTACACAACCTTCATGGTTTAAAAGAAGCGAATTTGCTAATAGTTCATGGGACAGCTGATAGTAAGTATTTACAGATGCAATTACGTTTGGAGTCAGAGTTGTTAATAGGCGGGCATTCAGAGACAGATTAGGCACACACCTGGCATGTACATGTTTAGTTTCATTATCCCTCTGATAGGATTTTTTGTTTTATGTCAATTGTCACTTCTAACTCTAGACTGATGACGCTTTTCTTTGCTGAATATTTGTACCTTTTAGGTGCTGTATGTTCTAATTTGCTTAAATCTTGTGGACTACTGTCGTGCTAGTGAAAGGTATTACATGAATTATTCATAGAACAACATACATTTTTAATGTTATTTTAAATTCATAGAGAATCTGCAATTGAAGAAGGAATTATCAGTACAGTTGGTGAAGTACAGCACCAAACGGGAAGCTAAACTTTTCAGCTAATTAATTACAAGGTAGTGCCAAAGCATCTGAAGCTGAAGCTATAGGGAACCTTTTAATAGCACCAATACTTTTAGCAGTACTTCAAGGCAGAGAACGAGTGAGATGGAGCAAGTTCTAGCACTTTAAATGGAATCATAAGATGTGTCAATCAAGAGATAATTTGCAATTACAGATTTAAATTTAACTGCAGTATACTTCTCTGAACTTTCTTAGCCGATGTAGGTCTGAAGAACGAGCTGTGATGCAGGCACAAATCACAGTGCTGCAACAAGCTCCTCTGTACAGATTCACACGCATACTTTTTTCCCTGGCATTTTCCTGCTGAAGGTGGGATAATACAAGGTTTCTCACTCCTTGTTCTGGAGGGACAAGAACCTCACCCTGACACAGGCTGAGGTGAGAGTGCCCACAGGCACGGTTGACACAGTGAGGATGGCACCCACCAGCCTGTCACCCCGGCATAACTTGTCAAACCCGTGTTACGGATCCCAAGTGCAATCAGAGGGGTGCAAACACTGTCCAGTGTTTCTTCCCAGAGCAGGGGAGAGAGGGACAGAGGAGATATACTGGGTGGCTGAGCAGGGATGAGGGTCTCATACTTTGCTGATTGCAAAAGGCAGCAGCAATTTCTGCCCTTCTGAACTTGGCGCTAGAGGGAATTGGGATTTTGAGAGATGTCTGAGCAATAGAGTGTGTTCAAGACTAGGACTCTGATTGCCTGCTGCCCTTGCTTAATATCACATCTAGTGACACCGCACAGCACACTTTGCAGTGTAAGCTCTGCAGGGTTAGGTTAGGACATGGTAATAAAGTTGCCTGGTTTTACTACACAGAGATTAAGTTACTGATATGTTGCAGAAAGTCCATTAGGTAAAGAAGTATGGGCTGTAATAACCCTGTGCAAGCAGTAGAAAAACCAATGCGCTTTCCTTTAACACAATTATAAACTGCCACGGTGTTCAAACAGAATGGTTTTACACACATCTAAACTATCGCAGTGTGTGTAAATCAAGGGTAGAGAGAGGAGTCCTCACAGAGTGCCGGGAAGGCATGGCATCCCGTGGGGCTTCCAGCTCCTTCTCCAAAACCTCTGCTGTTACACCCTGCATCGCTTTTACTGGTGGGGCTGCGCACTTCTGGACAGAAAGATAGTCATCTTCAGACCCGGTAATTGCAGAGATTTGAAACGTTTTCAGTCCAAGCTGTTCAACAGATACGCATTTCATATTAGCTTAGCTTTTTCTAATAGTATCCAAATGTCATTGTCTTGCAGCTAAAGTCCACTTCCAGCATTCAGCGGAATTAATTAAACATCTAATTAGAGCTGGAGTTAATTACACTATGCAGGTATGTGCAGCTGTGACATTTCCTATAAACACAGATCAACATTTAACCTCATACTGCTATTTCTTCCCTGAGAAGGACCCTCCCTACCCCAATGCACCGCCATTACCTCAGTTGGCAGTTGGAACTCCATTTAATACCATTTTCCTTAGTGTTAGTATGGATGTCAAGAACCGTATCTGCTTGTATTCTTCTGAGCTCTTTCTCCTCTCTCGCATCTTTTTTCCACCCGTTTATCCTACAATGCTATGTAAAGTGCTTTAGAGTCCAGCTGCCCTCTTTGTAACATGGAGATATCACTATTTTAGTCCCTTTTTAAGTAAAAAGGTATTGGGTCACATGAAATTCATTTCCCCTTGTTCCTTGTTTTCAACATTTACATTTATTCAAAGGCAGCTAAAAGACAAGAGCACTATTCGTCTCTCCGTAGCCGTACGGAGGGTGAGGGTGCTGGGGGGGACAGGCTGGGGAGAGCAGGACGGGGCGTGCTGCTGATGTACAGATGTGCCTCTGAGCCACTACCGAGTATGTGGATTTTGCTGTCCAAGAGTTCTGATTGCATTAAACCTTCTTGAATATCTTGGATGATGGGATTTTGGGTCATTCCTCCAAATATCTCTGATGTTACACATTGCAAACCTCGACCATCCTGAACTTTAGGTGAACCTGTAGTTTCCACTGAAACGTGCGAGCTCACGTCAGGGAGGAGGTGGTAAGAAGGGGGTTGGCATCACTTACGAATGGAAAAAGGACTTTATGTGTAAAAACTGAGTGGGGCAGGGTCGGTTCCTGCTGTCCCTGTGATTTCAGCTGAGGTGACGGGAAGGCCTATGGCGAGAGGAAGAAGCAGAAATGACAGAGGTCTCTCAGAAGAGCCCGGTTGAACTAACTGGTTTCACGCAACCTTGTGGTAACCTGAGTTTGAGGAAGCAGCTGAAGCTTTTTGCCTCAGGCCACCACAAGTCTCTTGTCATGAATCCTGTGGCCTGGATTTCTTCATTCAGCCTGCAGATTTTTGTTCGGCCTCACTTGGGAGAAATTTCCAGTGGAATTTGAATTAAGAGTGAAAATTGCCCACATCCACCCCAGGAGAGAGAGATGGTGGGCTTTAGATAAGATAGGAAGATAGTTAAAAATATGAATAAAAAGGATTTTCACTGAACACTTAGAAGCTGGGATATTGAGACGTCCCTAAAAGCATGCAGTAATTAATCCTCATTGACGTTAATGGGATTTGGATGCCTAGGCACTATTGAAAATGCCAGCTAAGTAAACTGTTGTAAGCACAATGAGTGCGAATATAAATTTTTTCACTTCTGCAGATCCCACTGCAGTGGTTGTTTTATGTAAGTTCAAATTCCAAGAGAATGAGTTTTACTTTGAGTTTTACTAGTTTTCCTTGATGCCATAAAACTAATGTTATCATCCTGTTGTCATCTAAAACATTTTGAAGATCAGAGAAAGAAAATTAGAGCCCTAAATATGTGAAAAGCCTTTAAAAAACCATTTACTTTTTTTCCTTTCTCCTCTGCTAGATCTACCCGGATGAAGGTCATAACATTGCTTCTGAGAAGAGCAAATATCACCTTTACAGCACAATCCTTGGGTTTTTTAGTGCTTGTTTAAAGGAGGAGACACCAATTTTACCACAGGAACCTGAAGAGGATGAATAAGGAAGCCTATTTGTGTAGTACTGTGTAGTACTGAAGGGGACTTACTTTGCGGCTCAATAAAACCTTAAATAAAAGTGACTGTAAGATTGCAGATTCTGCAGAAGCTTAAGGGCAGCTAAAGGATATCACAGTGGAACAGCACATTTACAGACAATGAGCTAATAAACTGGAATTCGACTACAAAGTCCAAATGTATTACCAAGGGACAAAACCTTTACCTTTGTGGAAGGTCAACAGTTGGTTACAGTTTCCTGGAAGAACTTAGTTTTGCATAAGTGTAGGGTTAGTGCATGTTTGTTATGTTCAGCCTCACTGTTGGTTCTGTAAGTGGTTGCTCGTTTTTTAATTTAAATGCACATCTTTATTCATCTTTGCGTAATGCACAACCTATCATAAGTATTATGGCCACTAATATTTTAAAAGGTGAGCTGCAACCTAACACTTTACTGTAATGTTACAATAAGTGCAATTCTTTCGCTGTCTATTACACATAAGAAACCACAGAGATAATAAAGGGCACGATATTTTCTCTAGTTTCTGCTCAAAGGGGATATATTGTCTAGTGCATCATAAACATTGATATTGAAAATTATTTTTTTCCCAATTTCAGCATTTACGATTATTACTGTACCTACTAGTAACCAATAAGGGACTTTTTGGTAGCGTACTCTTGGTCTTTATGTATATACCCAGGACTCCCTAAGCAGAAAATCTTTCTGAGCTTGAAGAATTTTTTTCAAGACGTAACTAACAGCTGTATTTAAAACAATATCTGCAATTGAAATCTTTCCCCAGTCCAAAATCTATCTATTGTTTCCTTAAAATATGTTTGGGTTGTGTTTTGGTATTGTTTATAGTAGTTAATAGTTTGCCGGTTGCACTCTAATTTTAGAATATGCTACTTTGTCACATGTAAATTAGATACATAAATATTAAATTATAGTTTCAGATAAAGAAAATTTATTAACAATGTATAATGCCACTGAGTAATACTTTACTCCTCAAATGAAGACATATTTTGTATATTGCATCTTCCTTTTCTTCCATCGGATCTCAGATGTAATTCTAATGTTCATCAAGGTGGCCGTGTAGCTGGAACACTCCATAAATTTTTATTCCAGGGATGCTCGTTAAGTGTCTTGCAACAGGATTTCGATTCAAGAGCATCACAAAGAAATGAAATGTTTTTCATTCAAGGCAAAGGAAGCTCCTGACAAGTTAAATTTTATTATTTATGCAGAGGGCGAGCCCGTCATACATCCATTTATTTGCCAAGGTGAATTACAGCAATAGAAATTGAAACTAGGAAATAAACAAGGCAGACAGTTTGGGTTTGCAGAATATTAACTCTGATCACTGAAATCAAGTACAACGTTGACTTAATTTAAGGTATCTTCCTGAAGGTATGTGAAAACTCTTGACAGATGCCGTGCCACTTACATGAGAATAGCTGTAGGTTTTTTCTTTCTGGATCTGTTCCAAATACTTTCCTACCCAATTAAGGTTTCATTTCTTGCAAGATTAAAAAGAAAGTAATTTTTTGAAGGTAACTTATACTATTTAAGATGCAAGGTTCTGCATATTTTATGAAGAATGGGAATTGTTTTTAATGTAATCAAAAATCACCTGAAGCTTTTTACTCGTTACTTTCTTCTGGAATATTTTCTTTCATGGTTAGCATTTTTTTATGATGCAAATAATTAATTTGTCTGAAAGGTGTGGTTTTATGGAACACTGGAAAGTCTCTGTCTTTTAATGTTTAGTATTTATCTTGTTTTATTAGCAATGTTTAACTATTTTTCAATTAGTTTAATACAATTTTAATGTGCAATGATATCTTGTCTGGGTCCCAGTGTCACCACAAAGTATGGAGTACATATGTATAGTGTAGGTACAGGATGTATGTATGGAAGCTACTATGCGCACTATGATAAGACCATAAGGAAAAAAAAAAGTAAGAAGAATTCAAATAAGGTTTTGCAAATCCTGTTTTCTATAGAGGAGCAACGTTTTAGTCTTCTGTTGGCTGGGACTTCTAGATTGTGATTTTATAAATTACACCCATTACTTAATAAAAGCTCACCTGACAATACCGACGCTTTTCCTAACCAAACACGGTAAATGAGGTTCTAATCCGGTGTAACTCAATGAGATATTTTTCCTGATTTGAGCCAAAAGCACACAAAGAACCCACAAGCTGTGTGTGCGTGTTGAGCGTACCGCATGGACTTGGCGTGCGGAGCCTACGTGAAAAGGTTAATTCTCAGATGCATTGTCTGTTTCTCTGCAAGACAGCCGCTTTGCGTTCGTATTTACTGCGTTTCAGATCTATAGCCTTTAGGAACCTGCACAAGGAAACAAACAAGACTCGTGTCTCACCAATAGGATTGTGCATGTGCTCAGGAAATAGGTTATCTCAGACCTGTGCACCCACACCCTGTCTCCTCCTTTCCCCATAGCTCTCTGTTTCATGCCCCCATTCCCTACTCATTCTGCCCCAGCGTCTCGCCTCCAATTTTGATCAATTTACCTGAATATGAAGGTGGCATGAGGACATAACTTCTGTAAGAATGCTTTTGCCAGGACTGGTATGTTTAAAAAGTGTGTTATCTGAAATGTGAGTTACCTGTGTGGAAATGTGGTATGCTTTTAATGTTTCGGTATTTCCCACACTGTCCTACAAATACAGGTATTTTTCTATAAACATGTATATGAGGTTAAGCATCAGTCCCAGATTAATTGGTTTTACTGAGATTTTTATGTGCAGCCTCTGCTTATAGTTAGACTACAGAATTTGGTGCAAGGGGACATCCAGAGCTACCGCTACTCCTGCTGACCTGTTCAACTATTTCTTCCATTTCCAGCACAACACAATATTGTTATCTGTCAGAATCTACATACATAACTAATGGCAATCACTCATTAATTAGTCAGTGATCTATAGTATTGATCAAGAATTAGTACGCATTGCAGAGAAATGGCATGAAAAGCGTAGATTTTTTCGTAGCTTATCATTGTTAAACACTGTGATGACATTTGAGGTCTGAAAAATTACTGTTTGATTCAGCTGTCCTTAAAATATGACACTTACTAGACTAGAGCTATTAATTTATGGAAAGCTAGGGAATAGGCATATCCATTTACTGCTTGCTAGAGCTTATCTCTACCTTCTTGATTTCCTCTCTCCTTATTCTGCTCTTTGGACTTGCAAAATCTATGAAACCTGTAGGTCATATTGGAATTTCAATTATATTACAAAATAGAGAGTAACTGCGTGTCAATTGGAATATTTTTTTTCCAGATTGTTGAGTACAAAGAAAGGCTGATTATTTTTTAATTATTTTTTTAAATCTTTTTGCAGCAAGGAGAGAATTATTTATCATCTGGTTTGATCAAGTTGCTATGATTTGCTATAACCAATTGCTTGTTGTTCCTGTGTTTTTGGCGTATGTAGATCTACCCATGTCTGAAAATGCAGATGATTGCCTCTGTTGTCTCAGCTCTGGCACTTCTTAGGAGTATGGAGCCAGTTAGGTTCATTTAGTTGAGAAACTGTGCCTTTTAAGACAGAAGAGCTTGTGTTTTATCTGAAGCCAAAGATTCTCCGTGGAAACTTGGGAGTGTTGCGTGTTGACTCCTTTAATAAAATGCAGAGGATACAAGGTGTGACCTAGTATCCCGCCTTGCAGGCTTGTTAGATGTTACTGAAGAAACTGAAGCAAGAGAAAGACTGGCCCAAAGAGCCTGAATACAAGTTTCTTTTTTGCACAGCCTAAAAACACAAAGGCAAGGTGCAGTGGTCCTAGCATTTTGTATTTACTTCAGGTAACTCCTGTTGTCAAGTCGGTTGCCTCTGGGGAAGGAAGAACCTCACCGGTATTGATTACCGGTGCATCTTCTTCAAAACATCTTTCAGTGCCGTTAAGATCACTCCTCTTTTTCCCGTGAAGGATTTCAAGAGTGCTTCAGAGAACGGGGAGCTCGTGGGATGTGGCTAAGGAGAGTCACAACTGCCAAGGTGCCTGGAGCTTTCAAAAGAAAAGAAAAGATTTAGTTAAACTTCGATCTGTTGCATTTCATACATGACAGTGGAGAAGGAGCCTGGCTTCAAGGAGGCAGGTGGATGACAAGTGTTGGTGATTCACTCACCAGGGAGTAACACAACATGCTTCCCACAAACGTAATACCAAAATTTTACAGTGGTAAGTAAAATAAATGCCTACTTTTTGATGCCTGAAAATTACCTAAGGCTGTTAGGTAAAGCTGATCAGGTATTTGGATAGAAGTAAGGAAATTAAACCACCTCAGTGTATGCGGTCCAAAGTTTCCATTAAACTTAGGACTAGACTTCTTGCCTGTATAATTAGTTTAGAAATCCAATATCCTACCTTTATATAAGTCTAACTCAACAACAACAAAATTGATTTAATAACAGCTTTACCCCATGAGGACATAAATGATACGTACAATTCTTTTTAATTAAAATATCCCATAGAGTACTAACAGCCCATTTTTAGATTTCATGACCAAAGAAAAAAGAAAAGCTTTTGATTGATAAGACCAGCAGGGGCAGTTTGATGGGTAGGAAGATACTCAGGAAATATTTCTCTAAGGAAAGTGATTAGAAAAATGTTTCCTGCTAAAATGTATTTTGTTTTACAAGTAAACTCAGAGTACAGCTGTCAGGGTGCTTTTAAGATAATTTAGATGTTGGAGTACAGCTGATGTCCAGAGGGCTCAGGTGGGAAGCAGATACCTGGAAAGGCAGATGGTCCTGCCCTCCACCCAGGGCAGAGCCTTTGCAGCTCTCTCTGAAGGAGGATCATAATCCGCGAGTTCAGTCCACCACAGTCCCCTTTGGATCCAGCACTAGTCTTGGGCTGCTCTGATGGTGAAGGAACACTGGAACCAGAATGCAATTGATAGGCAAAGACATGAAATCATTACATCTGGAGTAAGAAAAATACTTTTTTTTAATATGACTAAGCGGTGTGGTCGTCTTACTGTTCTCCCCTTAGCCAAAGGTGAGGGTGGGGAGCTTGGGCAGGGCACTCCGTGATTGCCTCAAACACACTCCAGCTGAGAGACCACCTGGATGAAATTACAGCTCTGGCAGTGTCTCTAAATGCTCCAGCAGCACCTTGAGGAAAAGGAGTATATGTGTGGACAGAATATTTTGTTTCAATATTGCAGAAGAGTTGCTTTAATAAAATGGGCAGATCCTTCTAAAGTCTTGACAAAGCCTGAAGAAATGCTTTGGCGTGTTCCACAGCAGCACCTGTCAACCTTTTTCCGACAAACACAGTAGTATGTAGGATCCATTCTTGAGAAGGTTTTCACCACCGTTAGGAGGGAGGTAAGAAAGAAGAGTGTTGCGAGGAGACAAGCAAAGAGGCGTTTTATTCTAATATCTTGCTCTGTTCAGAGCTTTTATCTAAAATAAAGTGTTGTGTGTACCACAAAAAAATGGTAACCTTAGAGACAAATGTAGCCAATGCTTCGTTCAATAAACTCCACTAAAGCAGGAGAGCTAGAACATTTGGTTATTTTCACAAAAGAATGAAGAATTACATGGTTTCTTACAGATTTTTAGTCCTGTATTGAAGTTTAATTTATATCCTGCATTTCCCATAGTCATTATAAGATAGGAATTGTTAAATATAATTCCACATTTGAAATAAGCAGTTACAGTGAAATCTTTTGTTTTGCGAAACAGTGCAAATTGTACATTTAAAGCTACATGCATTGTCAGGTTAACTGTTCTTCCTTTTGGATTGCAGTAGACACTACATTTGTTGGGCTGATAGGTTGAATTTTTTTTAATTGGAATGGAAATGGTACTGAACTTGGACAGAAGGGCTTGTCTGTTTTTGTAAGAATTGCTTGTGGAAACACAGTGAATCTGAATACCAGTGAAATATTTGAAGGAGGTTTCATAGAACACCATACGAAAAATACACGTTACCCTGGGAAGCTGAGGACCACAGATGAAGGAAAAAGTGTGATCATTTGGCAGTGTAATCAGAACTAAGCAAGGCAAAAGAAAAGGCAGTGTGGAAAATTGATTTAGGCAGAACTTTCAGGCTTAAAAGGAGCATTGTGAGAGAGCGTATCAAATTTTGCAGCTTTGCTTTATCCTGTGTTTTTGGGTTCAATAACTTGTTTCTGAGATGGGGCTGGAAGCAAGTTGGTGGTCAGATTTTTCCAACACAAGACCTGAGTGACTATCAATACATTTTCTTTACTAAAAAAAAAAAAAAAAAGTGTAAGATAAGAGCTTAGCAATAACAAATTGGAAGAGCAGGAGATTCAGCTAATTGCAACAAGCGGCACAGTGCTTGAAGGGGCCTCACCACAGTGGGAAAACAGAGCAAGGTGCTGTTTACCCTGAGTGAAGAAATTGAAAAGTGGTTCTTAAACAGCATTAGGACAAGACTCGACTCTTCTTAATACGAGGTAATGAGAATAGGATGAGAAGATTTAATTTCTTTGGTATGCTAATGAGTATTCAATAATTATAGCTGAGGCCAAACATGTCCGGTGCTATGTAGATGCTCATCGTAACATCTGACAAGAAGACTCTGTCAGAGTCTTCTCTTAAGAGTTGACTTGCTTTCCTGTGCCATTAGAGAAGAAAGAGTTAAAGAGTACCTGTGGGGGGGAAGCAGCAGCCCAAAAGGCCTCCTTGGGAAAGGGGGGAGAGAGACAGGGATCTGCATGGTTGGAAGGAGCCTGCTCCTCTGCTTGCCCTCCTTGGGGAACAGGGAGTCTTTCAAGGGAGGGGTTTGGGGTGATGTTTGAGATTGGAAGAAGCTGGTTCTCAGGTCTCCTCATGTGCCCCTATGGGGTGGGTGATGAAGTCCTGCTCTTCAAAGGGAGAAAGGAGAGAGTGGAGCTTCCTGAAGTGGGCCTGAGGATGTGCTCGTGACCCTGAAGTGTTTGGGAAGTAAGTGGTGGTGCTTGATTGTGGGAGAGGACAACCCCTCCAGTCCTTCACTCACCGTGTGCTTGGCAGGGAAAGAAACTTTGGTGGAAATCACAGAGGACCATCGCTTCTCTGCCCTGCGTTGTGAACCAGCCAGAGGCAGAGCACTGTGAGGGAGCGACTGCCTATCTGACCATGGATCTGTTATGGTTTTTTCCTCATTCTTAATACTGTTTTTTGTTTTCAATAATTATGGTTTTTCTCTGAGCCTTAAGATGCATCGCAACTTTACGTATATCAAACTAGTTTTACGTTTTAACTGGATCAGTGTGTGTGAAAGCAAGTAGTAGCAATTTAAAATGCAATAGGTGGGGTTGTGAAACTCTGCAAAAGCACCGCACAGGAATCAGCGTGAAGCAGAAGAATAGGGTGTCTGCTACCCAGTGTAGGAACAAATAGGGCCGATTGAAAGGAGGAAGGTTAGAAATTTCTAACAAAGAAAATTTTGAATTTTTCTTTTCTTCCAAACAGGGCAAAACTGAAGGGGAGAATAAAGAGACAGACTCAGGGAACCTTCAAGTCTGATTTAAATAAGATCTTAAATATCAAAAAATGGAGTTAAAATTAAAATGCTCCTGAAAGAAAGAGGAGTCATTATGAGTTGTTTCCACCCCCTCAGCACTTGTTTTAAAACAGGAAGAGACCAGCAATCTGCTGTCAAGCCGGTCTGTGGCAAATCCAACCTGCTATTCTTTGGCAGAGTATCAAAGGAATGCTTCGGAGAGGAGAGGAGCACAGTCCTTAAATGCAAGCTGTCGTGGGTGGACTAAGCCATAGTAAATTCTCAGTAAAGGACTTTCACGTGGGGTATCTGAAAAGTTTAAAACCTCAAAAACCCTACTTGGAGGATGGTAAAAGAGAACTACAGCTGAACTGAGCCATCCCGGAACAGAAGGCTTCCCCCTCCTCCCTTTTAAAAACAAAACAAAGCTTTGATTGGGGTATTTGACAACTAAATCTCTGTTCAAACATAAGGACTTAAATTGCAAGTCAGGATTGCTCATGGAAGATATTTCCAGTCCGTCACTATTCTGCAGTTAACTGTTAATATTATTACGTCCACCAAAAGTGGGTAATGGGCAGAGGCGGCAGATATTTTTGCTCTTGCTATTTGAGGTGGATGCGTTGCAGCCTCGGGTGCCACCTCTGTGTGTTACTGGTTGTACCCACAACTGATAACACGTGCGGTGCTGGAGATCACGCTGAAGATTTGCCAGTTCTTACATTTTCCCTCTGTACGATCATTATTTAAAAGCATTCTGGGCCTGGTGGTGGGAGAGGGGGTATGGCAGGGAAGGTCTGTGCTGTGGTCTTCTGTTGAGGTGAGCAGATCACTTAAAGGCTGGCTGAAGCCTCTCCTTTCTCCTCAAGAAAAGCTGTCACCAGGCTCACAAGGATGTGCTGCAATAGGCAGTTCAATAATTTATATAAGCAGGTTTTGAAATATGGTGATGGCAAGGCAGAGAAATGTGTGGTGCATCTTTTACACATGATCCTTATGGCAGCAGAACTGTCAGAGCTAAACGCGTGTTTTGGAAAAACAGCTTCCATGCTTAAATGGCATGCGGTGCTTTGACTAGAAACGTTGCTGTGGATTACTCCCATAAGTATAGTGTATTTCAGAAATAATTGAGGTTTATAAATGTTAACTCTTCTGTTAAGGATTGGTTTCTTATCACATTGAAAGTCTGTGTACGTACTGTTAGAGTCGGACTCTCCATCTTCCCAAAGAAACCTTACCACTGCTGTGCGCAAAGTCTTGTTCATGTGCAAGGAGGAAACACCTCGTATACAAAGACTAAGAACTGAATTGTTAGCGTGTCAGTAATACATACCCCCTCCCGATCAGAACGCTTATTCAGCACCGAGGACTGTGGTATCCTCACCCAGGTACAACCAGAGCTAGAGCAAATCTTGCCCACAGGGACGTTGTCTGGGGGAAGAGGGGTGTGATGGTGGAGGGGGCTGGGGCTGGGCTGGCTGGTGGTGCCGGGGGCAGGGAGCTGAGGGGAGGCTGGGATCTTGCTTCTCCTGCCTCTGCCCCTTTCCTTTCCTTGGGTTGCTGCCACGCACCTTCCAGTCTCCCGGGTGCTGCAAATTTAGCACCTTTCCCCATTCCCCACCCGCTCCAAACACACCTTTTTTCTCTCCGGAGACTGGAGTGCAGGGCCTGCCTCTTGTGTGGCGTTGTTGGGTCCGCTCCTGGGCCAGAGCCTCTGCCAGGATTTTTAAAGGCTCAGCAAAGCCCCGGGCTGTGTAATACCCAGGGTTTATGCCATGTGCGTGCCTGCCATGAGCTTGTGAGATGCCTGCGTTACACACGGGATGAATCTGCCGCACTCTCCACTTCTGTAGGCACAGACACTTGAGCCGTGCCTTTGGATTGGTCACCGTAAGTAATGCCTTCCTGCCTATATACCACTTATCTTCCCTGCCACAGCTCATTGCGTTTTTCCTTAATTGAATTTGTGAACCTTCTGGGGCGGTTTGCACACAAACACCAGGTGTTGCTGCGTCTCACTTTGAATCGGGCTGAGTGTGCTGCTTAGGTGCATATTAATAATTAATGTAAATCTGCAGTAGCCTTCTGGGGTAACAATATCCGGCATGTTTGTGCAAAGGGTGGCAAATACTACTGTGCATGTTCTAGTTATCCACTGTTGGACATGATACAAATCCCATAGCTCTTACCCATGTATTTATTTTTAGCGCCTTCAGAGAATGCAAATTGTAAATTTATTATCGAAGGATTGTAAAACTGCAAATCCCCCATGAGCTGGGCAGTTGTCCTGCAAACAGCGTTGCTGCGTATGTCCTGCATGAGGAGGTCTTTCCAGCTGAAGTGGTACAGAGTAAAGAGCCCTCAGATCCTGCTGGTAAGGACCTGTCTGTCGGCTGCTTGATACTGGAGAGGATGAGCCACTCCTCACATGCTTTGCCTCTACCGAGGTGATGGATTAAGAGTATCTGCCATATCTAGACCCTTCAGTCCATGAAAGATGAAAAACAAAAAGCAAAACCAACCTCTTCCGGTAACTCAATTTAGGATTATGGTTTTGATGGAAAAAAAAAAAAAAGTAAAAATAATGTAAAAATAAATTCAGTGATAAGCATCTGCTTTTTGACAAAACGATATCTTTTACACTTTAATCCATCTGCAAAGCTAACTTTGACTGTCAATCAGCATTTTTCAGCATATCGGTCTTGGTTCCTCTGTAACTCTCATAGTGTGAGTACAGCGCCCTGGGAGGGGAAGGGGGCATATCTCAGAAATACTGATACGCAAACTGTATTTTAAAATATGGCTGGCAATTTGAAAGATTTAAGAGCACTTTTCCAGAGTCCTAGCTGAAGCTTGTGATTTCTACAGATAAATGTTGATTTTGTTGCCATAGAAGCCTTCAGTTCTTCATCCACTCCTGTTTTGGGTTTTCCTCAGTGATAGACCGGGGTGGGGGGGAAATACATGAGTTAATGTTAACTGAGATCCAGGGAACACTGTGTAACACACACTTACGATGTGACACCCCTCCAGTACCGCTTCCAGCTTCCATTAGTTGAAATCTGTCTTGAACCAGCTGTTGAACCCAAGCAAGCTATATCACGAACTTGCACTTCATCCAGCTACTGCAATAGGAGCCTGGAGCAACAAACGTTTTGTTTGTAGAGGAAGAAAAATAAATTGATGCCTGCTGAGGTATCTTGGTATATTTCCATATAAATGCACGAAAACATCTTGGTACTAATTTGAGGTATCTGCTTATTCTGAACATTAGTTTGAGAGGGGATGTCCAGAAGGAGTGGAAACAGGTTTTCAGTTCTTTTTCCCTTCTTTGTATCACTGGTACAGGCTGCTTATTATGGATGCTGTACTGCGTTTGTGTTTTGTCCCAATTAACCTGCCACCTTCTCTAAATGAAGCTTGTACAAATGTTGCCGTGCATGACCACCAAATGTCACTGCAGCTCAGCACGCTTAACAGAGAGTGGGCTGGTTTATGTTTTCTTTATTATAGCATCAAATTGATTATTTATACATTGATTATTAGAGCAAGGTCATCAATTTAATGCTGTAGTGAACTTGGTATTGAGCATAGTTGAAGACATGTCAAAGTATAAAAATATGCATATGGCTGGACATTTATGAATTGCAGGAATGTGAACGAGACAGAGAGCAAAATCTGAAAGCTATTTGTGACATTTAATGACCATATTAACATCCCCAGTAGTAAATGACAAGGTAATTATGGTGGAAAAAATATCCCGACAAAAGTGGTTTAAGCAATTACAATAATGTCATGAAAGTAAAAGAACGCATCCACCTTGAGAGGGATCTTGGATTGTCCAAGTAAATTGATTATTCAGATTGTCAAATGTCTCATTTCAGTATCTCTAGCTGTAATGTAACATATGAACTGGCACGTATGACTGTTTTAAGAGATGCAGAGAATTACAGACTCCACTGGGTGATGCAGAAATGTATCTACAGGTGATACAGGTACCACAGATGCAGAATAGATTAACATGGATGAGAAAAAAAAAAAAAAAAGGGAATAAGGTTTTATATGGTTGCTGCTCTGGGGGAAATCTGTGCTGGACCGAGATTACTGCAGTATCTAAACTCAAACCTAAGGGGTTTCTGTATAGAGAGGAAAGTTGTACTTGATGTAATAGTATACTTGTAAGAACTATCAGTTTGCGGTCTAAAAGGTTGGATGATCTTGTAGCAAAGTTGATTGGCAAGAAGCCAGAGATACGGAGATCTAGTTCTGCTACGCTGTTGTAATGTCTTTAGATAAAAATACGGAGAAGCTCCCATGTGGCAGTATCTGCTGTATCTTTATTTTCCAGTTAGTTATGGGCATAATATATCCCTGTGATGTAGAGGTACAGGACGTAACATGCTCAGGTACCAGGGGCAGGACGATAAGACTATGGTAGTGAAACTGGAAAGATACATTTTCTTTTTTAAGTAATACATCTCCTCTTGTGGAAAAGGGCAAAAATCTGGAAAGTGAAGCTTCTGGAGGGTGACTCTGACAACACTCGGAGCATGAGACACATTTTTGTTCAGTCCTGCACGCTGCTGATCACTCTTTGCAAAGGAAGGAGAAGTGAGAAGACCTGCCCTGTACTTGCTTCCAAGGGACCAAGCCCCAAAATACAGCATTGTGGAACAGGTTTCTTTTAGGCTTTCAGCCAGGATATTTCTGCCTGAAAAGGAGAAATTCTGTTGTTCCACTGAGTAGAGCTGAAATGCTGGTACTAAAAATGGATTTGAGGACCCAAGGTAAGTGGTGCAACTAATTTTGGGTGGGCGACGATGCCTTGAGTATCAGAAAAAAGGATTCAAAATCCTGTGTTCATACCTGGAGGAAAAACCCAGACTTCATATAGAGATAAGCCAGCTACGCCAGCTGTTTTCAGCTTCTATTGCCCAGCTTTCAAATGACAAGCTGTTGAAAGGCTGCAAGAAAAGCAGCGTTTCAACTGAAGTCAAAGGCAGTATTTAGTGCTATAGGGATTCAAAAATGCAGCGTGGGTGCCCAAACCATCTCGATTTCTTGATTTAAAGCTGGGGCCTGAGTCAGGGGACCTGAAGGGAGCAAAAGTCTCAGCTGAGTAGGTGGGCAGCAAGTCTGCAAGCCAAAGAGCCTTCTCTTAAATTTTTTTTATTATTCACCTACCCCCAAAAAAAGGTTCCCCAAGGAACCAGAGGGACTTGGTTCCTACATTGCTTAAAACTTGCAGCTCAAAGGTTTATTTCTGTAGCAACGTTGATCCCACGGGGCTCATTCAGAGCTTACATCCTGCCCTTGGCCCCCTTAAATTCACTGATTGGGCTTGGCCAGGTCCCGTGACAGTCTTCTCTGTACCAAGATGAAAATGCTACCTCAGCCCATGGGAAACAGCCTTGTGTTCGGGACCCAAGGTCCCGCAGTTTCCTGTGCTCTTCACAAATATCCTGTTTATCCAAACCATCCTGCTTCCTCTGCTCCTTGGATTACTCTGTGAAAATGTGCATAATACTCCTGTCTTGTCTTCTCCTTTTCCCTCACGTGCGGTTTTGTTTTGCAGCTCTGGAACAAGATTACCTCTTGCTAAATAGCTGGAAAAATACCTGGGAGTTGTTTATCCCACTCACCTCCCTGACACTCCCCTTTCTCAGTTTTCTTTCTGTTTTTTTAATTATCCCGTTATTTGGCATCCATGTTTTTCCTTAACGTGCATCCTACTCCTCTTCAGACAGACAGAAGCTGAACTGTTGTCTCTGTGTGTGAAAGCATTTTCACAAAGTTTTTCAAAAGAACATGGCTAAAACAAACTTCTAACTCTCTCCAGGTGGATGCAATAATGCTTTATTGCACATCTCAAAATGCCTGCAACATGAAACTAAAATTCTGCTGGACATCATAAACAGTAAAACCCCTACTTTTCGGACAAAGTACAATGCCAAAGAAAAACATCCAGAGAATTGGCCTGTTCTGTTCCTCCTCCCTCCCTGCACACATACACTCCTTTTGTCCTTCAAAAACCAGAGACGGCTCTGACGTGAGCTCCTTAGCCTGTTACAATGCAAGAAATATATAGTACAAAGGCTTTTGATGGATAATTCAGGGAAGAGATAATCTGGCAACTAAATTTGTTTCTATAGCAATTAGTTTAAAAAAAGGCAAAAAAACATTAAGGCTAAATTTTTCTCAATATAATTTCACTGAAAACATTCAAGCAAAAGATTATCCTGCCTAACTGCTTGTCTTGACATCTTTGCAGTTGGATTTCTGCACGTTAATAATAGCTGGGTTTCCTTTCCAAGTCTCTCATTCCTCATGACACTTAAATTTAGAGCAGCTAATGGGAGGAGCGTGGGAATTGTCCTCTCGCTCCCTCTCTGATATCCCTGCTTAGAGCCGTGATTGTGCTTTCTGCCGGGATGGTCGGCCCTGCTGCACCCCATCGTCAGCTCGGCAGCGAGAGCTCTGCGGTGCTGTTTTTAGCGAGCGTAAATCCTGCTATGCCTGAGGTATGTGGCTTTATAGGAAGTCTTGTAACGGTGCCGGTGATTCTCAAAGGGCTGCACTGAAAGCCCCATGATGTCATAGAATCATAGAATGTGTTGGGTTGGAAGAGACCTGTAAAGATCATCTAGTCCAACCCCCCTGTGATGAGCAGGGACATCTTTAACTCAATCAGGTTGCTCAGAGCCCCATCAAGCCTGGCCTTGAATGTCTCCAGGGATGGGGCCTCCGCCACCTCTCTGGGCAACCTGTTCCAGTGTTTCACCAGCCTTGTTGTAAAGAAAGAATGCTGTAAAGAATGTCAACAGGTACCTTTCAGTTGCCTTCAGTGTGTTTGGTTCAGATCTGTTCCTCTCCCTTGTCCTCATGTCCCTGCCCTAGTCTGGCACAGATCCTACCTGACAACACAGAAGGAACCATGTTGGCCTTAGTACAAAATACGGAGCACATACTACAGAGTTCTTTTATTTCCTTTGAGAGGAGAAAATCACCTATTATATTTACAAAGGTATTTTTCCCCCCATCTGAAGGTGCTAGGGGAGACCAGAAGTTCAGGATTTTACCGAGCTGCACTCGAGTGAAGCCAGTGTGAGCTCTGATGGGGATTTGGGGCATCGATGGACACAGTTTTGTTCTCTCACTGCAGATACTTCATGTGAGACAATAACTTCTTACGTGGCTTATTCTCTCCTGGAGGTGCAGAGATCTCTATTGCTGTATCCTATGTGCACGTTCTTTCTGCCAGAATGAAAATATAAAGTGTGGGAATCCAAGTCTTGCTTACCCATTTGTGAATAACCTCTCTAAAGAGAAATGATAAGGTTCAAGCCAATATTTAGGAGGTTTGTCGGACTTGTCTGAACAGTCTCCCTAATCCATTTCTGGCCATATTGAAGCACAGCTCTTCCAGCCTGAAAGACCACGCTACTGTATCCAGTGAAATTGCCAAGATAATTTAGCTTGAAAAAAGAGAGTATACATCATAAATTTCCAAATGTATCACAGATTTACTATTGACATTTTATATTGTAACACAGTAAGAAGAGCACCTAACTACCAGGACTTCTCTTTGCCTGTATGTGAAGCAGAGGAATAGGCACACAGTGCTGTGAAAAAGCACAAAAAAGGTGTGATTTATTTACCTTAAATACTTAACTCTAATGTATTGGCATATTACCTACTTATGCTGTACCAACAGAGTTTTTGTGGGGGCAAGGGCAAAAGGATTAAGCAAAATAAACTGTCTGCATTATACGTATGGTCAAATAATTATTTGTATCAATTGTTAGAGCATTTATGTTCAACAGGAGTACAGTGCGTTACCAATATTGATTGCGCTCTATTTTATCAGAAGGTGGGAATAAAAAGCAGGAGAAATTCATCGCTACCTTGCAACTCCCAGCTGAGCATCTCCTTCTGGGTGCCTGGTGAGACTGGGCTGTGGGATGGAAGTTAAACATGCTGACGTGGGTTTCTCCTGATTGATGTCCATCCTCACCCATGACAAGGTTGAGTGCTGTGTGGAATAGTAAATGTTCAGCAGGAGATGAGAAAGAAGAAAAAGCCAGATGTCATGGTAATTAAGTGGCCCAGAGAAAACTGTTTCCAGAAAAAATATCCTTTTCCTTCGGTGGCTGCAGCATTTCATCCCGTGTCTGTTGTGGTTGTTGACTGTTTCATTCCTCTTTATTTTAACATCTTGTTTTGAAATTTGACCATAGGCTTACTGGAACAGAAAAATAACTGCTTAACTTTCCTCCCTCTTGCTGTTGTCCACATTTCCCCCACTCCTGTTTACTAGTGAGGAGTCAGGTCCTTTATATTTCTTTGCCATCCCGATGGAGTAGGTAGGACATGGCTAACTCACAGTGCTAGCTTCTGTCTAACTGCTTTGATTTTTCCACCTCCATCCTTCCTAACACCTTATTTTTTTTTTTGGTAAGAGACTGTACTTGCCAGCTCTCACGGGTGGGAGGTGACCAGGAAGAATAATCAGGAGTGGAAATGCTTAAATGCTGTGGGAATACCTTCTCCTGCGTTCCTCTCATTACTCATGGATAGAAAATGACTTCCAGTTGGTATTTCCGATGCTGAATCACTGTTTAAATGAATCCATTTTGCGGGCTACCTGTGGCAGCACCACTGCAGTGTAAATGGAGGTTTTGGCTCCCTTCTGCTATATCTAATCAGTGACTAATTTTATAACAGTTTCCATGGAACCAAAATATCCTCCCCCATGGCAGTGTCAGGGGTGGTGGCACCTACTTTGTGTGGAAGGGCGTGCGGGATCCAGAGGTGAAGCATCCCTGAGCGGGATGTCTCCTTCTCTGTAGTGCACTGGAAGCGCGGCTGCCTTTTGCGTCAAGATCCCAGCTTTAAAAATCAACATTGAGTCTGATCTTGAGTTGGTCTAGAAAAAGAAAGATTGTTGCTGATTTGGCAGAGGAATCATCAGAGCGTTGATCTGTTTGGTCTTGGTTATGTGAAGTACTTTTTTTGTTCTGTGCAGGTGGAGGCTTTAGCTGGTGTTTCTAAGGACAGTTTTTCAGAATGAGTAGTAAAAACGTTCTCTGGATTCATTGCGATAAACTGGTGTTTCATCTCCAGACTTGAGAAAACCCCTTTCCTTGGTATTTATATGGACAATTCTGACCATATAAGAGATTGAAATGCTGTCTCTTCAAAAGATCGAAGGTCTCTGACACCAGTAATCAGTGGTATAAAAAATGAAGTATGGTTTTCAAGACCCGTTCATCCTTACACTTCTCTCAGTGACATCCCTGCTGTCTCTTTAGGAAACGTCTCTTGATGAACACATTTTTTTCGCCTGCTGTTGACAGCACTGTTTCCTGCCAAAAATTTATTTTCAGGAAACATCCTTGTATAATATTTTGAGCTCTTTATCCTGATGAAAACTAATGAGACACACTAATGCTCCCTCATTTGTATTTGATGGGCATTCAAAACTTGTAGCATCCTGCTGTATTCATTTACAGTCTCCCCCAGCAAATCGATACCATGAGCCAAAGTCCCTGGGAATTATGGCCACTTTGTACTGTGCTGCTACTATAATCTTGTCCTAAATCCTGCTTAACTTTGGATCAACTGCGTTGATTTGTCGGAGCCACAGGGGCTCAAGGTAAGCCACCTCTCTACTCATGACACGGGTCGATCAAGGAAAGCGAAATAACCAGAATACTTGTGGGGCTGCGCTAATTTTCAGCTGTGCTGGGAGCACCTGCAGGGCTCTGTGTCCTGCTGCTTTGCAGAGATGTCCTCAGAGAGGTGGTGGAGGGTGGGCAGTGACAGGATTTGTTCTTTGAGTAGAGATCCTTGAAGACACTCTAGTTTGCATGTTAATCTAGAATTGTCCTACTGTTTTAATGGTTTAGGCTTGTACTCGCAGGACCACGGGTACCTGGGTGAGTGAGGTCTTTTGTACAACAGGGATGTGTAAACGGAGCTTGGTAAAAGGTGTCGTAAGAAGAATATAAAACAGCAAGTCAATTGTTTGGCTTTTTTTTAATAACAAAAGCGGCAGAGGCCCCTGGGGGCAAATTCACCCACTCTTGTTTGAATAATCCATTTGTCAGATTTTGGTATCTCATTCATTTTACATCTACCATGCACAGAACAGTTTTATATACAGTTTTTTTCTGTCTCACTGCTGAGGGCTTGACAGAAAGGAGAATAACAGACTCGTTCCTATGAAAACTAGTAACAGCCCTATGGATTCCCCCTTTTCGAAGTCTTGTTCAGTGTTTTGCATGGATGTGAATTAGCTCCATAAACAGCAAAAGGAGGAAGTCACGTGCACAGTCCCGCTTCTTCTACGCATGCTGTCCTCCGCTCTGAAACAGTCCCTGCTGGGCAGGGTGCAATTCCCCGACTTCTACCTGCAGGTCGGTTTTAGGGTATGAGCCTTGAGAAGATAGCCTGGTATTACCGGGTAAGTGAAAAGGCTAACCATGCGTTATGCACAGTTATGCTGATTGATGAAGTGACCCAAATCTTGTTACTTGCAGTCAATAGCACGGATGTGATGGCTCTGAGTTGGATTCTCTGCTTTCCACCACCTGCTGTAGGTATTTCAGGATGCAAAATCCTGAAAGCAGAAACTGCTTCACCCAAAATGTCTACAATGCTTAGTGGTGGTGTGTTATAATTTACAGGAATCGAAATGAGCTTTCAGATGGAATATAAAGGAAATCTGATGTTCCCAAAAAGCAGAATTCTTTCCAATGCCATGTCATAATTGCTGCTTTAGGGTGGATTTGTGAACTTAGGTTACTAACCTCTAATGCTTACATGTAACATACTGATTCTGTTACTAGTTTGCCTAGTATAATTTTTCCATTTAGTTCCCTTGTTACCCTATTTGCAAATGAAAATCCCCATTTGGGAAAGCAGTGGAAATAAGGGGAAGAAGAGCGCACTTTGAACACGTACGCCTGTTTCATTCCAGTGGCCAGGAGCAACACAGTTGGTTGTACCCTGAGGTTTTGCTTTGCTGAATCACCCTTCAAGAGCACAGCAGCAGGTATGACACTTCAGCAAGCAATTTAGATTCTCAAAGTTTAATGTAGGACGAACCATTAATCTGGCCTTCTTTTTATTCTCATTCTTTATTTTACATCCGCTTACCGAATAGGTGGACTTTAATCCAAATAACTTGGGGTTATTTTAAAGATAAGGTTGTCTAGAGAATGTGCTTCTGGAAGGAAACTAGTCTTGATTTGCAGGGATCAGGAGATACTTTCTGTTCCACTTTTCCCCGAGCAAAGAGGATAAATACCAGACAGGATTTGGTGAAGAGGTGACATTTTCAGAGATGTTAATGCTTCTTTCTTGGATCATGTAATCAGGGAAACTGAAAGAAGAAAATCAGCTGGTGATTTAGTTGTGAGTAGTTCATTGAACCTTGCATATGATTTGACTGTACAAGAGTCAAATCAGTATCAGCGAACATACTACTTTTCTATTCAACATCCTCAGAGATGAAAAATACACACACTAAAACCCCAATATGGTAACTTTTGCCTTTTGTAGAGGGAACAACATAGAATGAAGAAAAAACAATTAAAGGAGCACCTTGCAGGGGCATGGAGTTTGTTTAAAGATGCCCTACTAGATGTTTGGTGCAAATGTAAATAATTTGTTAAAAAAGAAGTTTGTTTAGAAGGGGGGAAAAAAGCTGTCCAGGTAAAACAGCAGTGTAAAAGATGCCATTAGGAGTAATAAAGACACCCTTTAAAACATGAAAAAGGGAAAAGTAGAAAAAAAAACCCCTAAGTTCTGGTAGTTGAAATGTATAACCACAGCAGATGTATCGGAAAAGATTTCGAGGGATGGCTTCCTGAGGGCCTAAGAGCTGATGCTGGGAATCTTCACAAACCCTGGCGAGGCAGAGAGGCCGCAGGACACCACCGGGGCTGGGGTGGAGGTGGCGGAAGGGCTGTATGGGACCATCGTGGGCCAGTGCAATGGATCCCTGCACGAGGCTTCACGGCAGAGGTGGGACCCACGCTGGGCTGAGACCTCAGGAGAAATGTTTCCAACGCAAATCAATAAAATTTACAGTTACAAATCGCCAGGCCCAGATGCATTTGCCTAAAGCTCTCTGAGGAATTTAAGTGTAAAACTGATGAACTATTACTAGCGGTATGTAATGTTTAAATAGATCTCAGTAGCAGAGGGGAAAGTGGCAAAAAACGCCAATCTTTAAAAGCCCGTAAGGAGTGGTGGCTGCATTGCAGTGACCTGATTTCTGCCTCCAAAACAGAAACACGAGCTATAGAAAGAAAGGGATGGAAAGACTCATGGATACGGGTGATACGGTGGGGAAGAGGTGCCATGAATTTTCCAGAAAACCCTACTGCAATAAGAGCCAAGGTATGTCCACAGAACTGTTCCGTCAGTCCCAGCATCACGTGCATGGATTTTTAGCAAGGCCCTTCATCAAATTTTCTTACTGACCTGAAGCTTTACGTCATAGAAGAGCAACGCAACTAATTAAAAGGTGGGAAAAAAAGGTGGTGATGAATTATCAGGCTTTAGTTATCCCACAAAAAACTCTGTTGGGATCTGTTGTGCTCAAGGTATTCATAAATGATCAGAAAAAGAGACAAAAAATGAAGCCAAGAAAACAACTAGGCTGATGATACAAAATTGCTTTGTTCTGGCAAATCCAAAGCTGGCTGCCAACACGTACAGAAAGATTCTGCAACCCTGGATGACTAGGCAATGAAATTGCAGATGAAATTCAGTGGCAGTAGCACAAATTAATGCATAGAAGGGGGGAAATTGTTCTATTTTTGTGCATGATAGGCTCTAACTGCACTATTACTATGCAAGGGAGAGATCATGAAGCCGTTCTGGATTGTTTTCTGGATGCTGCGTGGAGTTCAACGGCAAGAAGGGCAAGTAAAGCACTGGGGATTATAGAGGAGGCAAAAAGCGTAAGGAGGAAAACGTTATTATGCAGATGTAGAAATCAGGTTTTTAGAAAGCTATCCAGAAATCTTGAATGCTGTGTGCATTGTTATCCTCCCTCCAAAAAGATGTGATAGAACTAGAAACACTGGTAGTCAGAAATTTTGAATACTTTACAAAGATGATGCACGAAGGAAGTAAATATGTATGTTCCCCATAACTACATCTTGAGACCTTAGTCAATAAAGAATTGTTAGAAATATTACCCAGAAAGTATATGTATCAGAACTGGCCAAAACTGTGAGTAAATAATAGTCAATTATTATGGCTGTTACTAAAACAAAGGGAAATTTGGTCTAACGAGGTTAATTATTGTCCCAGACAGAGTTCATGCATTTTTTAGCCAAAATTCATTTATCAGTTTGTGCATGTTCTTCCAAAATTTTATACCAAACAGGCATGAAGGGTCTGCTGCGAGAGAGGCAATACACGATAGATAGATGGAGAGAGCTGGCATAGCTGGCATTACACAAAGAGTTAACAGTTGGTTAAGGATGAAAGGAAATAGTTGGTTTGAGAGATGTTGTTTCCTACAGGTTGTGGCATTTTTGCATGACTTTCTAATGGCCTAGCACTGTTTTCCTTGCTGTTTATTTCCACAAATGCTGTCTTTGAACTCCTGCTACGTCAGGCACATGCCAAGTGATTCAAGGATACTGCTCCCTGGAGTGTCACAGTGAGAGGGTCTAATCCCTTGTGTAACATCACAATAAATGTCAAACTACTTCACTGGCATCCAAAGATGTTCCCAGTGCTTCATATTCTCATGTAATTTCCCGGCCTCTCGGCAGTGTACTGTACAAAACTCTGACTTACATCAAAACAAAACAGGAATACAAAGCAAAGAGCAGAGTAGTCATTTTGCTATACAATGGCAGATAAACTTAAATTAATTAAAGTTAACTTTAATTAAAGTTCTTTGGAAGCCAATAAAAATCGAGGTTACGAAACATTGTTTCATACCACGATTTGTTTGATTTTATTTTATTGATTTGCATGGTATAATTTATAAGAAATCCCCAGTTCTGGCATGGAATCATACGACAAATCGCAGGTAGATGAGGCAAATTGGAAGCTAACACAACATTAAATAATTGGAAATGTTTTACATTCCATAAAAATAGAATGGAGAAATGCTAAAGCATGCTCTAAACTGCCTCTTTCATCATGCTGTTACACGGTGTTTGTACATTATTAGAGTAAGGTGGTAATTTTTCAAGTACTGTACTGAATAGCACCTATCTGTTATGGAACAATGAATGGAATGGGGAAAACGAGATATAGAAGCAAAGACTTTCCAAATGAACAATAAAAGGTCAGTTTATGTTGCAAGTAAAAGTAAAATAGACATGGTACGCGGCATTTGGACAAAATACATACACCCAGAAATGTGAATTCTCATTTATCTGCCAGGGCTCTTGAACTGAAGCCCCGCTGACACAGAAGTAAGAAAGAATTGCTATTCGGCATCCTCTAAGGGAGACTGGGCTGCTTAAAACTCCTGATGGAAATGTCTCAAAACAGGAGGCCTTATAGCCGGGTATCTCAGGTACAGCACTTATAGCCTCAGCAGCTCAGCAAATCCTCATGACAAAACAGTTATTTCCATTCCGCAGTTTAGTGTCTTAAATATATTTAAAGGACTTATTTACCTCTTAAAGTAATGAGGGACCTGAAGTTTCCTAGACACCACAGGTTCCACGGTTCCAGCTCAGTTGCTGCGTATCTCTTGTGCGGGAATTTGATTGTCTGCTTGTCTGGTGGTATCTCTCTGAGACACAACTTGCCTGAGACGTGGAGAGATGGGGTTGACTTGGAAGTGCAAAATGGGTGAGAATTCAGTTTCTCATTAGGAAAACAGTTGTTTGGGTGAGTGGACAGGTCCGTCCAGTTGAAAATTTATATAATGTTAAAAGATTTTTGGTAGAAAGCACTATATGATATAATTTATTTCTCATTACTGCAGAAACGAGTGAGAGGTGTCCAGTTTACCCTATGCATGAATCCTAAGAAAGAAAGTTGGAAAATTACTGAAGATGAAAGACAAAAATGAAGCTTACGAGCTTTATTTTTATATGGGCTTAAAAGCAGCTACGTGTTGAAAAGTTTTGCTCTTGAAACCAGATTTTCTTTTTTTTCTGCACCCTATGTTTCTTCAGAGACAAAGTGTAACAGCATGTCTTTGGCTTGGGTCATTCCTTGAAGACTAAAGAGATCAGGAGAAGATTATTTAAAAGGCTTTTTCAAAAGGGCTCAACTTTGGCCCAGGTAAAGGCAGTTCTACAAAAGAGACATTCTTAAAGTCATTCCAAATGAAATAACGATGAAAGAAGGTGCTCGGGAATATATATCATTATTCACAGGTGCTTTAGACCCAAGCAGAATTGTGGGTAGTGTACAGCAGAAATGGCTTGTGGCAGCAGAAGACCGTGGGGCTAATTCTGGTTCTGGCAAAGTGCTCTTGGTCTTCTCTGGGAGCACTTTGGCCAGCCCTGCAGTGGGTTTACAGCTCCCACTGTGAGACAAACAGTCCATACGATGCTCTCTGAAGTAGCAGCAGGCCTAAAATAATATGTCTCAGCTGTCAAATTGATTTGTTGGGGCCTTTCAGTACCTACAGGGGGCCTACAGGAAAGATGGGGAGGGACTCTTTGTCAGGGAGTGTAGCAATAGGATGAGGGGTAATGGTTTTAAACTGAAGGAGAGGAGATTTAGGTTAGATATTAGGAAGAAATTCTTTACTGTGAGGGTGGTGAGGCTCTGGCACAGGTTGCCCAGGGAAGCTGTGGATGCCCCATCCCTGGAGGTGTCCAAGGCCAGGCTGGATGGGCCTTTGAGCAGCCTGGTCTAATGGGAGGTGTCCCTGCCCAGGGCAGGGGGGGTGGAACTGGATGAGCTTTAAGGTCCCTTCCAACCCGAACCATTCTATGAATTTAAGACATAGGAAATGCGCTTACAGTTACAATATACATAGCCTGTTTTCCTTTGCCTGAACTTCACAACAAAGAACGAGCCTCCTTAAAACACCCCTATGGTTGCTTAATTAAAGAAGATGACAAGCTAAGGCCTTAGAGAAAATGCACCTTGGATATGTGTTCTCCTTCTTGATTTGTCCTGAAGGACAAGGCAGGACTGAAACTTGCCTTACAGTACAGAAACAATCCTTGAGGTGAGTGTGTAACTTAAAGTGCCTGCACAAAAGGGACAAGATGCTGTGAAATTACTACCTTTAGATACATATTTGTAAACGTCAAGAAAGAGAAAAATGCATTTCATGAGAGGTACTTGAAGGAAAATGAAGTTTGGTATTTTGTAGCATGTAAAACAGAACTGTGCCAAGTAGCGTTCTTACTACTGGACACATGATAGTAAATCAAGGATTACTATTTTCTTTAATGGATCAAAAGAGAAAAATACACCTTGGATTAAGACATTTTTTAAAAAATCATTGAAAAGTCTTACGTAACAATGGGAGAACAGGTCTAGTTTCTTCGTCTGTGCCATGAGAGACTTCTAAGGCTTCTTGCAGAAATTCAAGGCATGATTACAAAACTCTTGACTTTTGCCCTCTTCAGGGAAAGGCCTGGCTGTAAGAGCAGTGAAAATCACCACGTTTTGTTGTTAGTTTTCTCTCTTATGACAGTTTGGTGGCTGAGATTAGGCTGTCTGAAGGTATCACCCCAGCTCAAGATCTGTACAAATCATTGAAGATTGCTTTTTTTTCAGAGATAGAATAGGCAGCCTTGATTATTTAAAATTTTAGGATGATTCTTGTAGTGCAGGGTGGCAATCTGTAGTGAAATATTTGTGTTTCAAAATCCCCTCCCTCCTTAAAAAGCAGCTAAGGAGCTTCGTCAGCCTGCTTGCTCTGTGCTCAACTAAGGAACATTCAGCTAAATTAAACGTTGCATTTTTTAAGTGTAACTCAGGAATGCAGGCAAGGGATAAATCTGAAACTGCCTAAAAAAACTAGGAAGTGAGAGCACTAGAGGCAGTCAAAACTCAAAAAGTTGACATGGATACAATAAATTGTTCAAACCTCTGGTTTTCTGTATAGGACCATCCTCAGAGATCTGTATCCCAACCTGCATCTAACACAAGTAAGAAAAACAAACGCCAGTAAATAAGATTTTAATTTTTTAAAGTTTTTAGGTACCCTTAATAATCTTTGTAAGAATAAAGTTTGCGTGAGGTGTCCTCAGCAGTATGTCTCTGGCCCCCACTGCATCCAGTTCTTGCACTTTTTTTCATATGCACCCTTAGGGAGACTTGTACGGCAGAACACTTGTGAATTAGGAATATTTTCTTTATTCTCATGCTCATTTAAAATATTCTCTCAAGCAGTTAATAATGTCTATTTGTTTTTGGTTTGATTATTAAAGTTTATAACGTTTGAATACTTTAGAGAATGGGTAAAGCTGTTTTCTCAGTGCAGTGAAGAGTGAAAACGTAATAGCATAAATTAAATGAGATGTGGAAAGTTTATCTTTTATTTTGTGAATCTGTTAATTTGCAATGGCTGAATTAGTTCATTTTGCATTTTGATAGAACGTCTTATTCAATCTTGGAAAGAACGCACACTACGTTTGGTTTTTTTTTCTTTATTAAAGGTGCCTTGTGCAGTACACACCATTAGTTTGAGTGGAAGATGGAATTGTCAAATGGAAAGGTCCAGGGACGGATTCTGATTTGACTTTGCTTTGGATTAGATATTTATATACATCTGTCTGTGTAATTGTGGAATTACTCTGTGTTTTTACTGTAAATCATAGAGTCAGACTGCAGGGAATCTATTTGCTTATTTCATCAAGCTTGTGAATACCTCGCTGAATGATTCTTACATATATAAGTCCTGCAGGTCACTACCTGGCCCATCATGCCTGGCTCTTCTACTTTTATTTTGCATCAGATTGGACTCTTATGACTATATTCCTACTCGGATCCTTCACATTTCCCTTAAGTTTGATAAGTCAGTCATTACCAAGGTATATAATATTTCTGTTTCTGGATGTTTGAAGGGTGTCTGAGAATTGTGATGTGTGAAAAATTCTTAGAATGAAAAAAACAAAATGACTTTATTAAATAAGTGACACGTTTTACTGAGTTGTGTTGTTATCCTAGGGTTTTTTAATATCTCTATCTATCTGTATATATCTTGTATATATAAATATAGTGTGTGTGTGTGTGTATATATATATATCTCCTAGTTATTTGATCCAGTTGGTGTTGTTATACATGTTCAATGTGGAAAATTGTAGTTGAGGATGTAGCAAAGAAAGTATTTTATAGTTTTCCTGATGTCCTTTGCCTTCGTTTTTTTGCTTTATTTGTCCTTTGAAGCTGGGAACTGTGTCATTACTCCTGACCTGCTGACACAAAATTTATTGACAGCCTACCTAAAGGAAAAGATGATGGATAACAAGACTAGGAGGAGAAGTAAGTTTGATGGATAGCTTGGATCTCAGAAGTCTGTGATCAGTCCAGCAACCCTCTTTGTCCGTTATTTGCGTTATTCACAAATCACGTTAGTCCTTTCTTTTTATCATAACGAATAAATCAGATGCATTTGGGTAAACGCATCCAGGCAGTGTGCTCACAGCGGCCGGAAGGTGGGACTGGGTCAGCGGGGCTGGAGCTATGTCATGGAAAGAAAAAGGTGTCCTTTTCAGGTTTTGGCCACCAGCCCCATCCTTCCCATTATGCGTTTTTCAGTTCTCATAAGCATTTTAGGCAGGCATTGAAGACAAATTATACGAACCACAATTCTTTGTCTAGGTTGCTGCTGATGGAGGTATGTGCCAGTTCTTACTTGGACAAATTTAATATTTGGCCTAGATTTCGTTCAGCAGTCCTGATCTCTTTGTTCGCCCTGTGTTCGTGACTTGCTTTGACTGGTTAATCCTAGAAGTACAGGAATACTCATGAAATTTTAATTTGATTTTTTTTGGTGGAATTTAATTCTAATTTACCATCTTAAATATCTAAAGCAACCACTCAATAGTTTAAGGAAAGCAGCATGAGAAATGGGAACAAACCCCCGATTTCTGTCTTTCTGAAGGATCTCCCCCCACCAGGTTGTGTGGCCTCTTGATCCTTACGCACCTTTCTTTCCCCCGACTCTTAAATGGCCTTTTGTCTGTTGGTGTAACTTTACGGCAATACCCGGAATTTGTTCACGTGGATGGCCCCTGTGGCTGGCCATGCGGGGCACCGGGAGGGAGCCAAGGGATGGAGAGGAGCATCTCTGGATGCCCAGGGGACTTCTAAATTGCCTGATGAGGCTCAGGGGGCGAGACCGAGGCCAGGGGTGTGGGCTGGTTTGGTTCAGCATTAGGTTTTACTGGGTAGTTTTTCAACTTCTCGTAGACCCACAAGTGCTGAAAAATTTCTTATATCAGTATTCAGGCAAATCTGCTGTTTTATTTGCTGTACTGAGGTTTGCCTAAGCAGAAACTTCAGGAACTGGCACGTTTTAATGCAGCTGGCAGATTTGCAATTTATCAATACAATTTGGATGTGGTATATCTTGCTATCTTGCTTTGCACAACACCAGCACATCCTTTTTTTTTTTCCTTTTTTTTTTTTTTTAAATTGGTCACAGATTTCCAAAAACTTCTTAATCTTTAATTTATCCCAACAGATCTTATGGAGTTATGTTATTTAAAGACTGATATGCAGTGGGATATTTATTTTTAAAATATTCCTAGATTGTATTAGCTCACAGAGCAGAGAAAAGAGGAGAGGATTCTCACACAAGAAAGAAAAAAAAGTCATAGAATCTCTCCTTTCTTCTTGGTGCTGCGGCAAGTTTTATAGCTATGCGTATTTTGTAACATCCTCTATAATTTAGCTGTTGGTGACTGCCAGCTGTTGGGGACTGTGCGAGTGAATAAGATATAGGAATAAGTGATCCAGAGGAATATAAAGTCCCTGTTTCTTAGGAAGATCCAAGTGTAGATCACAGTTTTTTAACAGGTTTTCTCTTTCCTCCCTGGGTGGTTAGTGAAAATAAAAGAAAACGCAGGTATAGTGCTCTGCAGTGAACACTGAAATAAGTTCTCGATCATGGACCAGAGGAATGTGCGAACGCATCAGGTGAAGGGACTTGGCCAAGCACAGATGTGGAAGATATTGTTTGTAAGGGGCACACTGGTGGCCTGTGGGGTGTCACAGGCTGCAGCAGAGGTGCTGGAATCACTTCAGGGTAGGTAAATCCAGGCTTAGGACCATGGTGGTGAAGAGTTGCGAGGATACTAATATTGTGTATGTGAGCACCAGGAGCTGGCGGGACAGGGCTGCCCAGCTCTGCTGGTCTTGCTGACAGCGTGCACCCACCCTTCCTCTGCCCACCATATCTAACAGCGATGCTTTCACAGATTCATCCATCAGCCCCAGGGGACCAGCATAGCCGAATTATGGGGAGCAGTGTCAGGTGTAGTGTTGGCATAGGTGGCTGTAGGTGTTCCTGGAGCCTGGGCTGTTTCTATTAAGGCAAATCTCCTCCTGTGTAGTGAAGTCACCATGGCTTCAAGCCAAGGAGAATCAGGTGGAGGATCTGATCAGTGAATTACACCTGCAGCACCCTGAAAGCAAACCTCCAGTGCTCTCTGACCAGCACAATTCCGTCATGCGCGTAACTGAGGTGTGCTGTGGCCTTTCTGGTGTGTGTGAGGATACGAGGGGATGTTTGATGTGGAAGGAATTCACCTGGTCGTGGCGGAGGTCCCACTGACAGCTCTGTGCTGCTCGCGCTCGGTGTGGTACACAAGGTGCCTTGTGCTCTTGCCTTCCTGAGCTGCGTGGTGAGCCTACAGGGGCTCATTAGCGGTGTTTGTACAGAACACCGGGCTCTTGCCTGAAAACCAAATATAGTGTTTGTGCATACATTAGAGAAATAAAACTTCCTGCCTTACCTTTATTGAAATTCATTTATGCTAAAAATGTGGGCACATCCATTGCCTGGGCATGGTTCAAAATCACAAAAAAATTAAGAGAAATTGAAATGTTACTTCATCAGAAGGCACCCAGCAAAACCAGTCTGGAAGGGGAAGGGTAGAAGCAGAGGCAGGGATCGTGCAAATTAGAGGTCCTCCTTTGGCTGAAAAACTCAGGTTCTCACCCCAGAAAGTCCCCATGCGTCTCCCTGACCCCCCTGAGAAGTAACAGAGGGTGCTCTCTGCAGACCTATTCTTTCCTCCAACACAAGCAACGTGAAGTAAATGCAATTCTTTCCCCATTTCTTTCACCAGAGCAAGAATCCCCTATCTGAGCACTCTGCCTCTACACCTGAGCCTGTCCTTGCGCTCAGTGACCCAAACGCTTGTGGCTTGTGACCCCATTACTGATGGGGGTCCAAGCTTGAGGAGTGATCTCCTGATACAGCCTAGCTCATCTGGGAGCTGTCGTACTGCCAGGGAAGGGCCATGGACTTTATCGTCATCTTCAATATTGCTTACAATAAATGACAACGACAAAAGTAAGTGCCATCACTACTACCAACCAGATGCGCTGGTGATAAGATCCCAATTAATTCCTTGGGGGTCTAGTGTAGTTCTCTCTCTGTGACCAAGGCCACTTGCGCTTCCCTTCCTGAAATGTCCCTCGACACCCTGTTTGCCTGAACGCAATCAGCCTCCCCAGGTCTGTACAGCTCATCTGCTCTCCTGTTACAAAAGCAATGCTTGATGATGGGGCCACATGACACCCCATTATATTCTTCCCTTGGGGTAATGACAAACCCTGCTCATTTGTGGGTGAGGTAGCATGAAAAATGGAAAAATGCTCCTTTCAACTTTTTTCTGTCCTCCACCCCACTCCCTTTTCTGCAGTATTCATCCTTGTCTCTGGGAAAAAGGACTAATTCAAAGGTGGTTGTGTGCAAAGGGCAGGCTGGAAGATGTGGTGAGGTCAGCGTGGCGGTCTCCGGTCATGACAAAGCCAGTCACACCAGAGGAAAATAGGAGAAACCCAGGCTTGAGAGTCAAAGAGATATTTCACAATGCTTTTTAAGGCCGCATGATAGAAATGTGATAGGAAAGGCAAGAATGTGCTGGACAGATGCAGCCTTTCTCCTAAGTGTGTGTGAAGTTGTTGCTGAATCTGGGGAGTGATTAGAGAATTCAAAGCACCATCCATCACATGAGAACAAGAACACAGGGCTGTGTGCCGAGCAAAGTGCTCTGGGTGGTAGCTGAGAATAGGCTGAGGTTGCTGTGGTGTGAGATGGATATGCAGGAATTCAGACTTTACTGATATACAGCTCTTCCCGCCTCTTGTCATAATTCCACCTGTGCTTTCTTTGTTCAGACTAAAATTCTCTCTCTCTCTCTCTCTCTCTCTCTCTCTCTCTCAAAAATATAATAACAAAGCCATTGTCATTTCCATTCCTCCAGAGGCAAATAATTCATCCAATGGTGAAAATATGTCTAAGTTAACAAGCTGACATATCCTCTGCTGCTGTCTGGTTTACACTGTGCTTAGGGGTGGAGGAGTGTGAGCACTACTCTTGCTCCGTTTGCTGTGAGCCCTTCTCAAATCGAAAGTCATGTCAGGAGTTGAACTTTGGCAATTTTTTTTTTTTTTAGCCTCTTATTTTTGCTGGTTCAAAATGAATCACCTTCTGCCACTGTGTCATTTATGACAATGGCACAGGATCCCAGAAAATCACTTTCTGCTATAAAACTGACCCAAGATATTTATTAGAAAAAGGGAAACAGTATTAGCCCTACAGCTATTTTCTCTCTTCTTTTCCTTTTTCTGAACAAAAAACTTTTTCATGGTGTTTTTCTCCATTTCATTTCACTTGACTTTCTCATACAGGTTTAAAGAAACAGCCACACTCAGAAGCTACCTTAACTAGGCTAAATGCAGAAGCCACACCTGTAAGCGTAAATGGTTTTTCTGATGAGTCAGTCGAGGATTATACTTCTGAAGATTCAATTTTTGTGGTCCTTCCTTCATAACATCTTTAAAAATGAAAATTTTAGAGGTCAGTGGCTGAAAACTTTCTTAGCCAACCTCCTTAAATCCCCAGTGACTTAGATGACACTCAAACTCTAAGACATGTTGAACACTGATACAGCCTTTGAAATACACTTGCTGACAGTAAGCCAACACCTAACCTCGATGTAACTTTTGAAAGCTGTTATTCTGTTTGAGTTGTTTTACTAATGGGAAAAATAATCTAACTGGAAAATGTGGAGGATGTATTTTTCATCCCAAGGCATATTGGGTTTGTGTGGCAAGGTTTTGGTAGCAGGGGGGCTACAGGGGTGGCTTCTGTGAGAAGCTGCTAGAGGCTTCCCCCATGTCCGATAGAGCCAATGAGTCCCTACTGCCCTGAGGAGGAAGGAGCGGCAGAGACAATGTGTGATGAACTGACCACAACCCCCGTTCCCCATCCCCCTGCGCCGCTAGAGGGGAGGAGGGAGAGAAATCGTGAGTGAAGTTGAGCCCAGGAAGAAGGGAGGGGCGGAAGGAAGGTGTTTTAAGATTTAATTTTTATTTCTCATTACCATACTCTGATCAGATTGGTAATAAGTTAATTTCCCTGAGTCAAGTCTGGTTTGCCTATGTAGTAATTGCTGAGTGATCTTCCTGTCCTTATCTCTACTCATGAGCCCTTCATTATATTTTCTCTCCCCCTGTCCAACTGAGGGAGGAGAGTCATAGAGCAGCTTTGGTGGGCACCTGGTGTCTAGCCAGGGTCAGCCCACCACACAAAGGTGGTTGGACACAAGAACAGTTTTCCAAAGAGCTGGTGAAGTCTCCATCCCTGGACTGGAGAAGGCCCTGACCAAGCTGCTCTGCTGGTCCTGCTTCGGGCAGGACAACTTCCAGTTGTCACTTCCAGCCAAAGTTATTCTGTGCGTCTGTCAGATTTAATAGGTGTAAAGTGAACAAGCTGTGAAAATTTTTTGTCTTTTTCAATCCCTTTAGGGATTTCAATCCCTTTAGACAGGTCTGTGAATTTCTAGAGCCAACAGACGACAAGACCAAGGCAAGACAAATTCTGTGGCAGTTCCGCTGTGATTTAATGAGCTACTTCCAGCCTACTGATGATAAGACAGTATTTCTTATTTCCAGTTTCACTGTGAGGAGGAATGAAGAAGTTTGCTGCATTACATATCATGCGATAGCTTGAAAGAACTATCTCACACAATACTCGGTGGAAAACTTTTCTGTTGGACGAATGGCTGAGATACTGCATCAGGGAGCTTTGCCACATGTCCTAGGGAGTGGTAATGTGGTGGTCGTCATCTCTCCCAGGCTCTGCCAGTGGTCTTGCTACATGGCTCCATTGGTGACTTGGGTCACTTCTGCCACCTGGAGCTTAGATTTTTCTAGTGTGAAACAGGATGGATAATCTCCTGTGCCCATCTGTAAAGCATGCTGATGTCTGGAAAACAAACAAAAAAATAGTAGTCAAATAAAGAAAATATATGTGATCAATACGAGGTCATCAGTTGCTCTGCAGGCAAAACAAACAATCTATGTTCTTTTGCAGAAATACAGAAATTAGTTCAAACTGCACAGGTTTTGGATTGAGGCTTCTTCAGTGAGTGCTGGTTTTGACTGACGGGTGTAATTTAAAAGAAGAAAGTATGCTATAAATATTTTTAAAGCTAACATAACTCCATCTCTGAGTATTCAGGTCTTTCTGCCTCACAAACTGCATATAAAGATGTATGTCCTTAGGAGACAGTAAGTAACGTAGTAGTGAAGCTTTTATCTCTCCAAACCGTAAAATACGATGACAAAAACAAGGGTTATTCACATAATATCTTATGAATGGAAAATGGAGGACCACTTAAAATAATGCTGTGAAATATATGCATCCTTTATGCCAGATCTGTGACATTGAATTTACCACTTTTTTTGATTGCTAATTTAATCAATCAGATGTAATCATTTTAATTATCAGGAATACCTGAAATGTTTTAGTGTTTTTTGTTGATTGATGTGATGAATGATATTTTTCAAAGGTCGGCTCATTAACATTAAAGATGTTCTTCTTTAGAGCTGGGCTCCATAATGTCACCTAGCATCTCTGGTTGAGCTACTTGTTCTGTGCTTTGTAATGATGAGGTGACTCTCCCCCAGACAGCTTCATCACCCTAGAGTTTCTGAAGTAAGCAATGGATGCTCACATGATGAAAAACAGAGCTTGCCAGGGAAAAGATGTTATGATTTACCGTATGAACAACCGAGTTCATTCCCTCTCACCAGGCACCTGCTTATAGTTGATTCTTCTAGAAAATCCTCCCAGCACTTTTGGACTATTACACAGCTTGTTTGAAAGGGTCAGTCCAAGGAAGGGGATCATATGAATGTAAGCTTGCCTTTCATAAACAGAACTGACAGCTGTTGGGCAATATTAGGCTAGTTTCTTATGAACCCCTAAAAGCCCTCTGTGGCTAACCCGTTACTCACCACCAGATGGTCTGTGTATGGTATAGTCCCCCCTGACAAAAGATTAAGGAAGACCAATAGATTCCACCAATTGAAATTTAATGAGGAGTGGAAAGAACTAGGTACATATTTGAAAGATGCTTGCCTGATTTTTTTCCATTTTCAAAATGACCTTGCATTTTTAATGGCTGTAGGTTAATATCAGTTATGAATCCCAAATGTCTAATGCACGTATAGACTGGGTTCAGAAAACGTTAAGGAGTACCTAGGAAGAGTCATAGATTTTTACACAGAGTATAGTAATGGTCTTGCAGACAAAAAGTTAATTGTTTCAGAAAAAACAGAAATGTTGTTCTCATTCCCAATGTTAAGGAAAACAAATCAGAAATGGTTGGTTTTCCTAATTACTTGTTTTGGGATAAGAAACCTGAGATGGTTTTAATGATAAAACATGAACGGACTTGGGACCAGTGTCAACACTCATCAAATTCAGTGACTGGCGGCTCATACCATAATGACCCACAAGCGGAGTGCCTTAGCTACATTTTACAGCCAACTCCTGTTGGAAGGCTTACATCCTTTAGAGAATTAATGGGGAATATTGAATTATTAATTTGGAAAGAGAGATGTGTCTGTTGCAATGAAACACTACTCTTCAAGCTCCACTGAACAAAATATTTTCATTTTAGAGGAGGAAGTGGTAGACATGGGAGAGAAACCGTCCATTGGTACATGTGAGTACAGCTGTTTGAGGACTTTCCTGCATCCGAGCAGGAGCTGAGACTCCAGCGTCTCAGTCTTGGGCATTTACTTACAAAGCTGCGATAGCTGCAAATATTTTTTACATCTTCTCACAATGTATGAGTGGTATCTCATAGACTAGTAAAGGAAATGAGCTGAGGCTTTGGAAGATCGTCTGCCTGGGCTTGGGCAAAGCATTTGACACTGTTCCGCGTGACATCCTTGTCTCTAAATTGGAGAGACATGGATTTGATGAATGGACCATGTGGCAAATAAAGAATTGGCTGGATGGTCACACACAAAGAGTTGCAGTCAACGGCTCGATGTCCAAGTGGCAACCAGTGTCAAGTGGCACTCCTCAGGGGTCAGCACTGGGGCTGATGCTGTTTAACATCTTCATCAGTGACATGGACAGTGAGATTGAGTGCACCCTCAGCAAGTTTGCCGATGACACCAAGCTGTGTGTTGCAGACAGGATGCCATCCACAGGGACCTTGACAGGAGTGCGAGATGGGCCCGTGCAAACCTCATGAAGTTCAACAAGGCCAAGTGCAAGGTTCTGCATGTGGGTCATGGCAATCCCAAGCACACATACAGGCTGGGCAGAGAATGGATTGAGAACAGCCCTGAGGAGAAGGACTTGGGGGTGTCAGTTGATGAGAAGCTCAACATGAGCTGGCAATGCGTGCTTGCAGACCAGAAAGCCAACTGATTGATGCATCAAAAGTAGCGTGGCCAGCAGGTTGAGGGAGGTGATTCTGCCCCTCCACTCTGGTGAGATCCCACCTGGAGTACTGGAGCCCCCAACATAAGAAGGACGTGGACCTGTTGGAGCAGGTCCAGAGGAGGGCTGCAAAGATGATCAGAGGCCTGGAGAACCTCTCCTGTGAGGACAGGCTGAGAGAGTTGGGGTTGTTCAGTCTGGAGAAGAGAATTCTCCGGGGAGACCTTATAGATGCCTTCCAGTATTTAAAGGGGGCCTACAGGAAAGATGGGGAGAGATTTTTTACAAGGACATGTAGTGATAGGAAAAGGGGTAGTGGTTTTAAACTGAAAGAGGTTGATTTACATTAGATATTAGGAAGAAATTCTTTACTTGGGGGGGTGGTGAGACACTGGCACAGGTTTCCCAGAAAATTTGTGGATGTCTCACCCCTGGAGGTGTTCAAGACCAGGTTGGATGGGGTTTTGAGCAGCCTGGTCTAGTGGGGGGTGTCCCTGCCCATGGCAGGGCAGTTGGAACTAGATGATCTTTAAGGTCCCTTCCAACCCAAACCATTCTAGAGTTCTGTGATCCTAAGACTTATTTGCTTGCAGCTACTTTTATCTTCTCTTTCTTTCCTTCCTGTCCCTTTCCAAATTAGAGATCGTCCCTGACAATTTTCATGCTTGGGGGCAGCCACAAATCTACGTGTCTTTCAGCCCAAATCATAGAAAATGTTGGGTAACAAAGCTAGTGGAGGCTAGAAATGCTCAGACTTTGATGCCAACTGAAACAGACAGGAGTTAACACAAGGCAGTTCACAAAGAGCTCAATTTGAATGTGCTGATACCCAACAAAATAAGATGGAAGGATGCTCATTAGAACTGACGGCCTTAACAGGAAACCCAGTCAAACCAAATGAAGACAGAGGTGGTAACTGAAAGGAGAATGGCTAAAAAGCAGCTTTAGGAACATTAGGAAGTGTGACTCAATATTTTTTTCAAATTCAGAGGCAAGATTTTTTAGAAGCCCCAAAAGATTTGTTTGAAACAAACAAGTTTAAAGAAAAATAAATAATGTTGCTGTGAAAATTATCAAGAGATTATAAGAAAGCTGGTGGGAGATATAATACAGTAATACAATGTGATCTGATCATATTTGACCAGCAAATGCTTTAGGTCCCACCTTGTTGGCTTTATCAAATTGTTAAAAGTAAGATATTTCAGGCGATGTTATAATTTGTAATGAAATGATATATTCTATCTATATGTGGAAGTAAAATTATATCCTTTTTTTGGGTAAATTTTGAAAAGTGTGAATACCCATTGATAGGCCTGATCCTATCCACGCCTCCTGAGGACTGAGTCTCCTGTCTCTACACCAGCAGAAGTTGCATTCCTTGGCAAGTTTGTCATGCAAAAGTTCCAAGACATTACAGTGTTGAAAAGTTTTGTTGTACAAAGTCTCGGAGCAGTGACAAAATATTCCTTGAAGTGCCATAAAACAGGGTGTTGTTACACGAAGTCTGATGCTTTCTCTGACTTCCATTAGAGCTGCTGGTCAGGCTGGGAGTGCTGTGAGGACCAGTCAAGCTGGGATGAAAGATGATTGAAACAGGACTCTGTTCCTAAAAGGAATTCTCCTGCTTGCCTCAAAACCGTAATGAACTGGATTTTTTTTTTTCCCCTGTGATAGCTTTAACTTATCTGCGCTGTGGGAGAGAAGGGATTTCCTTGGCATGTCTCTCAGCCCTGTGCAGTCTGGGAAACCATGAGGGTACCTCACAAGTGACCTCCAGGTTGTGCACCCCAGTTTCTGTTGCATGGCGTACCTGGTCTGAGGAGCAGGGTGGCAGGGAGAAGGCGTGGGGCCAGGTCCCACAGCATCCCAGGCAGGTCAGCACATTGCCGCTGCCTTCAAACATCATTTTCATGAGCTGAAGAGACAAGAGCTGTGCTTCTACCAAGCGGTGAGTTTTTTTAGTTACAATACGTTCAATGTTCACTCAAGCCCATTCATCTTCCCATCAAATGAGACACCTTTTCCCACTCTCCAGGAAATGTTGTTGCATTTTATCGTGTTGTGTTCAGAGGTTGTCTGTGATCTAGTTTAAAGCACCACAGAGGCTCCTGTGGGGAATTGCTGTAGTTTCTGTGGGGCTGATAGTGAGAACAGATGTGTCACCTGGGGAAAGTGAAAATGTGATTATTGGTTCGAAATAGCTTGTATACTGCTGGGTTCAGTGATTGGGCAGAAAAAAACCTTACATTTATTGCCATGTGCTGCAGAGATATACCCAGGATGACAATAATATGCAATATGTCAAATATGCAATTTACTTTCTTAAAATATGAAGGGCAAAGTTCAAATTCAAATTCATTGTGCAAAAATCAGAGATGCTGTTACCTAAAAAATAAGCTGTTTCAGTCTGTACAAAGTCAAAACGAGAAGAAATTTGCTACCCATTAAAAGTAATGCTCTGGGACAGCCAATATGAGCAAGCTGAACTTGAACTAGTTTAAAAACAGACTTTGATCAGTGTATGAAAGCGGATTATAGGCTGTGCATTTATGTGATAACTGAAGACCAGGCTGGGGCCCAAGGATGACTTTCTGATCCAGTTCCTGGGCTAGAACTCACCTGGGCAGGGAAGAGATTCTGACAGACTTGTCAGAATTCGAAGATGGAATTAGAAATCAAAGTGGGAAAGTCCATTTTGTGATAGCAGCATTTCACCAAGCGTTGGAAGAAAAGCCCTGTGAAATACACAGCATTAACAGCTGATCAGGTGAAATAATTTAGCAGATTTTCTTCATCTTTACTAAATATCTTGGAAAACTTCAATCCATTGTGCTGCTGTTTGCACGTCAGTTAAAGTTAGCAGGAAAGCTGGGCGGCAGTGCTGCTCTGGCTGCTCTCTGTCCTGCTGGGCAGGGAAATTGTTCAGCAGCTGGGATCTTCATACCAAACAGCTCATTAATTTTTGGTTTGCAATTTCAATATGTGGTTGTTCAGCCTGGAGAAGAGAAGGCTCCGGGGAGACCTTATAGCGGCCTTCCAGTCCCTGAAGGGGGCCTATAAGGAAGATGGGGAGGGGCTGTTTGCAAGGGCATGTAGCGATAGGACAAGGGGCAATAGTTTTAAACTAGAGCAGGGTAGGTTTAGATTAGACATTAGGAAGAAGTTCTTTACAATGAGGGTGGTGAGGCACTGGAACAGGTTGCCCAGAGAGGTGGCGGAGGCCCCCATCCCTGGAGACATTCAAGGTCAGGCTTGATGAGGCTCTGAGCTACCTGATCTAGTTAAAGATGTCCCGGCTTACTGCAGGGGGGTTGGACTAGATGACCTTTACATCCCTTCCAACCCAACACATTCTATGATTCACCTTGCAGAAATCTTTCCGTGCGCTCAACGCCTGTGCACATGGCCATGGCCATGCTACTGGCCGAGTTATCAGCCAACGCTCAGGTTAACAGTTGGTCAGTAGGCAGGAGCAGTTCTTGCTCAGACACCTTCACACGGCAGAAAACCTGCAAACTTGCGGTCACCCTGGGGCTGTTGCAGGCTGAGACCTGCCAGGGGCTACAGCCAGCGAGGGGTCCTGACCCACATTCACCAGCCCCTTCAGGGTCTCGTTGCTGCACCAAAGTCATTTTTTTTTTCCATCCAGGAACCAGGTTTAAACTCTTGCCCGAACAAATCTGGAGGGTTTTTTATTCAGAGCTCTGTATTACATAGCCGGTATGATACATATATGTGTGTAATACCTACATATCCAAAACATGGCAAAAGTCTAACTGACCCTTCAGCAGAGTGTGCCTGACTGTGGCCGAGTGTAGAGTTCAAGCTAGAATTTCACGTCATGTAGATTTAACCAGTTTCTTATATATTGTTTCATATACATTCCTACTGGTTATGATCTTTTATCTTTTTTTTTTTTTTTGGGTGGGTAATTCCTTTTTCCATATGGCTCCAGCCATTAGCAGCACCATGTGTTCAGTCCATGCTATGTAGCTATTATGCTGTGTTTGCATGCTTCCCAATCTGCGCATCCTCCTCCATACAATACCACCTCTGCATCTATAGACCTTCATTAACATTATGGTGGACCATGATATCTTGTTCTTTAGTCTTTAAACTGTTTTTCTGTCTCTCAATTTCCTCATTACTTCAGTTCCACAGCAATAATAGTTACGTTTGGCATTTTTCATAACAATACTTAAGCACAAAGTGAATGTCAAGCAGCCTTAGATAGGTGATAAACTTAATTTTAATTTTTTGCGTGTACTAAAATGCTATGTATGAAATGGCCATTCTCAACAACAGGATACAGAAATATATGGCTTTCTGGTCTGGCCCAAGAGGACCATTCTTATGTATCATTGACATGAAAAGGGATGTAGATGTCCAATCCCGAACTTGCATTCCTGAAAATCCCATTTTATCTATCTGGTCTCATCAAGATGGCATGAATTTTTTGAACCATCCTTCCACATTATCTTACGTCACTCAAGAAAGGCACTAAAACCAGTGTTTCTGGTTGGTGGAATATGTTGGATCAAACCCTTTTAGTCTACTTTTTAGATTTTTTTTTTTTTTTGTCAGCCTCAGTTTCTACTTGGCTCATCAGTGTCATAACTGAGGGAATGTTAATTCAGATTGTATTCCCAGTGCTTGATACTGTCCTCGTTCTTTCTCGTGGTCCCTTCCCTAAAGACCTGCCATCATATTTTTTATGTGAGCCATTGAAAGAATAAGAAAAAAATTCCTCAGACAGGTACAGTTAAAAGATTAGGAAGTGCTAAAATTTTATATAGGCAAAAATAAGTTATTGACACTGATGTATAATCTTATTGGAAAAGGCTAATTTTCTGCCAATTTAATGTAGTAATAGCAGATAATATTGTGTCTTAGAGTTCTCAAGTAAAGCAGGAGATTGTTTATTCTTTCCTGGCAGCCTGTGTCATGCCAGCACCCGGTATGTTGCATAAATGTTGTTAGCATCAAATATATCTCAGAGAAGTAGCTAGATGATGAATCATCCGGTTGGAGAAGTCTCAAGCCACCGTTTATCTTTATTTACCTGCATTTTTTTATAGACATTTGGTGCTTTTGCCTCTGCAGAGAAAACTTTATTATGTGTAATCTGTCTGTGTTTTTTTTTTTTTTCTTCTTTTTTTAATATGTTAACAGAAAAAAAGACTTGGCAGATATTGAAAAGGGCATAGCAGGCATGGGAAAATAGACATTTCCATGACAGAAATTCTGTTCTACAGCAAGAGTTAGAGAAATTACCTTTAAAAAAAAAAAGTAAATTTTATTATTTTAAAGCATGAGGGATAATAATTTAGAATCTCTCTTTCCAGTTTGTGTTATTTCCTTGTTCAGATCCTAAGCGACTTTTGGAGAGTAACTGAATTTGATGACTATAGGAAGACATATGTACTTATCTAAATTTATATCAGCATTACCTGGACGGTTTGATATAGGCATTGGGAAACACCCTATGTCACAAGGCATGTGATAAGTTGCCTAATAGCATGGAGCACCAAATTGAGAAAGGGAAAGACATTTTGTCCATAAAGCCACCTGTTTGTAATCCCAAATAAGTCATCATGGATTTATGAACGGCAACAGCAGGCGGTAGGCGTTCAGTAAGAGGAAGATGCGGTTGCCTGCACCTCCCCTGTGAATCAGGAGGAGCCTCGTGGTCCCCAGGGCACTGCTCATGAAGGGAGGTGCAATTCATTATGGATGAAAGTACTGCCGTAGCTTCCACATCAGCCTGACTTCCAGAATTCAAAATGAGGTCCCGGGATAAAAGTGTTCAAAAGCTGGATCATAAAATTAACAGTTTCTGAGGCAAAAGCCTTCACTGGACTGATATAATGGAGAAAAGCAACTGAATTTTTAGTCAAGAGAGCAAATGATAAGGTAAGCTCTTCTCATAGCCCTCCTTAGTGCTTAATTCTAAATTTAAATAGACTGATTCATCTGAACGATGAAAGACTTGAGACATAGCCAAGAGTATGGTACTGTAGCCTATATTTAAGAAAGATGCAAGAAGGAAAAAAATCCACTTTTTCAAGGTTGTCTACTTTTGTGGTGAAAAAAGGGATTTCTTGAGAAAGTAACCAGCTGCTCTCTCCTTACCATTATACCTGTCTTAGACTGTGATCTCGGGGTATCTTTTGTGTTATTTTCTGCCATCCTTTTTCTGGGAACAATTGAAGATATGGGAAGTGGAGAAATTTTCACCTGTTCAGGCACGCAAACACAGAAGCAGATTTAAACCAGAAAAAAGTCTGTTGTGTGTCTGAGGACAAAATATCATCAAAGCAGAACTATTGGCTCCCTTGTTCCTTATGGTATTTCCAAAATTCAAATATCTCGTAGTACAGTACAGTCCAGCTAAGTCCTTCTTTCGGTCCTACCACCGTAAATGCAGAGCACCTCTTTGTAGATCAATCCAGTTATTCTGAGAGCAGAATATACTCCTTTAGGAACAATTTTTATAAAACTGAAATCATATTTTTTTTCCTTTTTAGCTGACAGCGCTTCGTTCCCTTAAGGTATAACTGAAGTCAAGAAAGCCTCTTGTTCCTAGCCCTCAAACTCCAGAAGATTATCATTAAAATGCAGCACATCATCTTCTAAATCTGTAATTGAAAGAACTTTTGATGCACTAAAAATGAGGTTCAGGTAGATGAAGGAATCTGAGGGGGATTGGCAGCACAATCCCTTCAATATGCAGAAAGGCCAGTCTGTTTTCTGCAGGTTGCTTATACCCAGAGTAAAGAGAGTTGGTATTAGGTGAGTGCACTAATGATGACTGATGTAGATTGGGTCCTGAGCTGTGTACGAGATTGGCAATGTACAGGTAGTGATGAGTCTGAACAATGCAATTCTGGGCAAAAACCATCCTGATGAAATCAAGTCCAACAGCTAAACAACAACGGCTCGTGTCACTTTCGCAGTCAGATATTCAATGGCAGAGTTAAGTCCGCCATTCAGCGTGGTGTATGGAGACTCATCTCTGTCTTTAAATATGTGTTTTGATGCATTGGATCAAAACAAGTACTTCATGGACTGTGTTAGTGACGGTGATAAGCTTACTCTATCTCAGAAATGATGTAGAAAAGAGGCTGTACTTGTCAGGGCACACTTCTTGGTTTCAGAAGATGATATGCTTTCCTCTGCTCTTTTACCATTTGGTGAGCCAATTAGTATTCATTGATTAAGATGATTGATTTTACATGCAGAAAAATTTAATACGTATCAGGATTTAAAGTTTGTTTTCTGCTTTTGCAAAGTGACAAATGACTTTCTATCATTGCATTTGGGTCTCTGCTCCCAACAGATTTACTTGCTGATGCAGTGACAGTTGCAGCATCCATTTTCTAGGTATTTATCTCTGAGTTGAACACAGAAACCAGTTTTAAGTAGCTCTGCACTCTGGACAGTGGATGAGAGGAACTAAACTCTTCAGCATGGGATCCAGAGGCATCAGGGTGAGGTAGCCATAAGGAAACACGCAGGATGAAAGAAGATTCTTGGCTTTCTCCTGGCCTTATGTGTCTTATGAATGATGAAACTAAGTCTCCTGTGTCCTGGATGAGTGCTCAAAGCATTGATCTTCTCCCTGAGTAGTGGGTTTCCTGTATGCTGCGATCAGAGCTGTGTTTTATGTCAGGGTCATTCATGCTGGGCATGTAGAGGGAAGGTCTGAATGACTTAGGAAAAACAGGAAGGGAAATTACAGATATTTGGGTCTTGGGCATCTCAACCATGAGCTAAATTGTATCAATTAAAAAAAAAAAAAAAAAAAAAAAAAAAAAAAAATAACATTTCCAGGTTTTGTGTCTTGATTTCCAGAACTGTAGGGAGATATAAGTAATACTTGTTTATGTCTGTGCAATGCCATGCCTTGTAAGAATGTGTCTCCAAGCTATCCTCCTGTTGCTGCAGAGCCCTGCTGGCTTTACGTGGGGGAAAACAAGTACTCACATTTTTAAAGGCAGCCAGGAGACTGCAATGAATCACAGCATCCGACAGCTGGCCTGGTCATAGCCTTTCTTTGTCTAAAACTGTTCAATTTTTAGTATAAACTGCACACACTTCTGCATACAGCACACATTTTTTAAACGCTGCTGGAAAATGGAGAGGTGGCACAGAAGAGCCACAGAGACATTATTTGCAATGTCTAGCAGCCAGAGACAGAAAGAACCCAATCTGTCGTACTGACTACCCTTAACTTGGTAGTGAAAGTCAGAAAAAGAACCTACATTTATTGGAGAAACATAAATTGGACATTAGGCAAAGATGAAAACCTTAAAGTAGACATAAAGGTGGGTTTTTTTGAGGGGTATTTGCAGAGATGGAGGGAGAGAAGAGGCAAATAATTTTATGTGTGTGGAGGGAATTAACCATCAGAACAAGCTATTACAGGCAATGGTGAGTACCAGAGCCCTCTGTCTCTTCAGATGACAAATGGATAACTCCAAGGAAGATGTACATTAACCAAGAACAGGTTGTACTTTGACCAAAAGCAAGTTACTGTGCTCAATACACAGCTGGTATGTAATGGTTAGTCTCACAGAGAAGGTGATTTTATGGTCCTATTAGGCGTTAAATTCTTTTGATATATTTATCTGTGGGAAGCTCTGGCCCCCATTACTCCCTTGGCAGAAGCAGATCCTTACTTCTGCCAGCCCAGCCTCGTCTCATGGTAGAGGTTCTGCCATGAAGGCCCTGTGCCAGGATTTCTTCCAGTGAAAGCAAGCGCAAACAAAGCTGAATCTATCTGAGGCTGTGCAAAGAAAAAACCCAACAAACTAGCCATGTATTAAAGACTTATGCCTATGTATCAGTAATAGGCATCGGAGTATCTGAGCTTAGATCTTGAACTGAAAGGGGGGGTACTATTTCCAAATATCCATGAGGAACGTAGCCCTTGTTCTGCCTGTGAAAAGATGGCAAGCAAGTAAACCACAGTAACTGCAAGTTGGCTGCACCTAGGTTTAAGGAGAGGAGGGAGACAGGTGGAAGGGAATGCAGAAATTTCCAGCTTCAGCCCTCAATTTTCCTCTTATTTTTAGGGTGTACAAGGCATAATTACTCTCCATAGGTGCCTAAAACCTTCAGGGTTTTGGCTTTTTACTGTGCCCATGAGGCAATCAGTAATTTTTGCTCTGCCCAATATAGCACTATGGCAACTAAACACGGAAAAACTTGTGCCAGCCAGCCCAATACCATTAAACCTTAAACACAAGTAAAACCTAGAGAGAGTCACCTTTTCTTGTACTGTAATAAAGAAAGCTCTGAGCCTGATCTATGGCCAGGGAGGTCAAATGAAATATTTCTATTGTATCTTTGGACGAGGAGATAATTCAGTCTTCCAGTAAGGTCAGGTTCTCTCCCACATCAGCAGGCATAACACAAATGAAGTTGGTATCAAAGGTGTTGTACAAGCCTTAAGCAGAATAAATATTTTTCTTGTACGTAAGAGAGAAAATCAAATCCGTCACCTGGTGTTTCTATATGTACTTTGTACATTGGAATCTGTCAGCCTTTATTATGTCTCTTTGAGTTGGTCTATGCAAACCCTTAAGCTAAATATTGACTTCTTACATAAGGCATATGGTGATATATGTAGAAGGTGGGTCATCAGGCCAAGAAGGAATGCAGCCTGGGCAGCAAATCAATGGTGAGCTTCAGTTCTTCAGGGCATAGGATGAAGCCAGGCATTTCACTTGTGGAACTCTTTGCCTTTCAGTTTAGAGATGTATGGAAATTAACTATTTCTCCAAATGTGGTGGCCGCATCTGAATGTTGTTGATTCTTTAGTGCCCGTTATCCTAAACTGCTGAAATCAATGCATTTTAATATCAGGAAAAGAAAGATTAAGCCTTTAGATGAAAACTATTCCCCTATATTGTTATTTTTTCTTTTTTTTTTTTCCTCTTCCTCAGCAATACATCTACCTTTAAGCAGCTGAATTTCGGGGATACATTTCTTCTCACATTCCTGGATCCTTCTTATATTCTCTTCCAGTCTCTGCTTGAAAAATAGTGTCATCTTAATTTGTCTTGAAACAATCTTTATTCAGCTACAGGTATTTGTGCATACATACACGTGCATATATATTATATATTTATATTTGTACAAAAGCCTCTTAATCCTCTAACATAGTATCTCATACTGAACATTTACTCTGAGTATTTGCCGAATGTGCTATAACAATAGAAATAGATAAGGATAATGCATTTATAGACAGTACTGCTAAAGGTCAATTACAGACCTTTATCATGAGAACAGCCACCTGAAGAATTTTTCTTTGATATGTTCTTGATTTTGACAGAGCTACACAAAATATATATTGTAAGTTTGTGGCAGTCAGAGCGCTTTACTGGAGTCTAGCCCAAATTCTTTAATTTCTCATTACAGATTTCTCTTTTATCAACCCAAAAAACTGTGCCACTTCTTGCTTTCAGGTAGTGAGGAATTTGAGTAAATTTTGTCTCCATTGTCCTTTTCCTTTTTTGATGCTCAGATGGAAGATTGTGCTTTGACATCATGCATTTTAGTTCATCCTACTTAAAAAGATCTAAGGTAATTGCAAAAGTCAATTCAATTTTTTCTCCCAATGCATTAATGGGACAGTAATGGCTTTTTAAGAAGACAAAATGTATCTGGAAAAGTTTAGATTTCGTAACCTGATTTAGATAGGTATCATGCACAGCATTTTCTAGAGGATTTAAACAGTCCTTCTTCCTAGAGCTCCAAACACTGCTTTTTTTTCCCTAGGGATCTGTGAGAACTAGAGAGGCTGAAGAAGAAAAGGCAAGACTTGATCCTTTTGTAGGCTTTTAGTCCTGCAGCAGACACGGTGCACAGCAACGTTGCCTATGCAGATGCTGTGAGTGCAGTGCACAGCCAGAGGTAGGCTTCAGAGAGGAATAATTCCTCCTCTCCTGGGGACAGTGGGAAATACAAAGGTACCTGATGGCTAAGCGGGGTGTGTAAATGTCCGGGTAGTTGCTACAGCTACCTGCGCCCTTTTGAATATATCACTAGATTTTGGTGTTATGGCCATACACACAACATATGGCTGAGCAAGAACCCGATGGATGAGAACCTGCACCTCGCCGCCAATATCCTGTAGCACAACCTCACTTGGAAGAAACTTCCCAGGCCATGGTGGTGCTGCTGATTTAGCAATAAATGGAGCTTTTCCTGACCCCTAGGCTGCTGAAACCCACCTGAAACTGTGGCTGGCCCTGGGTGGGCAGTGGAGGTGCCAGGGTGGTGGGTGAATGGCTGCCTGGGGTTTTTCTAGCTGAGCAGATTGGGAGGAGCACATCTACCTGCCTGCATCCTGGACTCGGTGCCAGTCCTGGATGTGCCGGGGTGGGTGAAGGCACGGCTGCGGGAGTGTGTGGTCCTGGTCACTGGCCCATAATGCAGGAGGAGGTCTGAGCCACCGTGGCTACTCTGGAGGCTGAGCTGCCAACTGGTGAGGCTGGGAAGCCAGCCTGAAGCCAGGCGGTGAGTTAGAGGCAGGTATTTCATTACCTTCCAGTCCCCAAAGACTCTCGATATTCAGACTTTATGAATCCGTTACTGCTTTCCACTCAGAAAGGGGGGAAAGTCATTTTTACAGATACGCACAACCCAGGGAAGTAATTAAGCACCAGCCTCATTTTAATCAATGTGCTTAAGTAGCTTGCTTACTCAAAATCATAATAGCCATCTACATATGCAAACTAAGCATTACTTCCATTTTCATGGAGCAGTTATAAGTTCAGGAATTATTATTACAGCCTTTTTTCATAACCATGTTTATTTTATTTTGAATAATTTGTTGCCTTGTATCCCACTAATTTTGAATCACCCAACTGTAAATACATGGGAATAATACTGCAATTACAAAGTAAATTCACTGTGATTATCCTTCTTGATAATTAATTAAACTAAAGAATTCCTTAACATAGCTTCGTATTTTATAAGTATCATTTTTAGGAGTGGAACTCATTATCTATATTTTATTTAAGCTGTGATAATTTTCAGTCAGTAGTTAACCTTCCAATTACCTGATTTAGTTGAAATTATAACCATCAAAAAGCATACGTGGTATAATCAGAGTCATTCTAGAGTTATTGCAAAGAGAGGGTAATAAATTACCCTCCACGTCCACTTAAAATAGTATGAGAAATAATGGGATTAATTTTCAGCAAGTGAGATTTAGGTCTGGCTTTAAAAGAACTTTGTAAAGCTGAGCACAGTTAGCAGTAAAAAAAAAAACTAAGCCTCTCGGCTTTCTATCACCAGAGATACCAGGTTAGACGAAATACCTTACACCTCTAGAAATTCTTTTCACACCATGTTTTAGTGCTTTTCTATTTTTGTCTTGAATTTTCAGTGTCATTTTCATCTTTTGTAAAGTTTTTTTAAAGAAGCTTTAGGAAGGTTCATTGTGCTTTTACTTTATTAAGCATTTTTTCAAAACATATATTTATGACTAGCAACAGATTCTTAAGAATAGGGCAGGTGATGTTTTGGTTTCATTTATATGGAAATTTTGAGACTGTAAATTTTCAGTGGTGTTCCCGCTTAGTGAAAAACGTTCCCTAGAAATGTTATTTTAATGCAGAGTTTCAGCTGATCTTTTAGTCTCTTTACCTCAGTGATGTGTAAAGAATATGGAGAAATTTTGCCCTTAATTTAGTCTACATTGTTTTACTGACGAACTTCCTACTGACACCAAGAGCTTCAGAGTGAGAGCACTTAAAGAATACGGCAGCAACTGAAATAAATACACATTATTATTAAAGACACTCGTATGTTCAGAGCATCACTTTCCAGGTTGCTTATTGCTTATTTTCCCCAGGCAATATTTCTCACATGTAATAGATTGTCCTATCATTTCCTTTCTGTTCTCTTAAATGGGTATTACAGTGTTAAGGAAGTAATTATAGAACAGAAGCAACAGGGGGAAAAAAGGAAGACGAATTTCCACTTAGGTAAATTGTGGTTCTTTGGCAGTTTTCTGAAAGCTTTTCAGGTTTTGCATTACATAAGTAATTCAGAACAAAACGGGACTTGATAAGCTTTCTTTTGTGCAGCGCTGACAATGCATCTATTCGCTGCAGTTACCAACATGTGCCAAAACTAGTTGCAATAAATAGTTGCCTTTTCAGAAGACAAAATGTAAGAATAGGATTGTATTAGTATGCAAAGTGCTTTCCATTTATTCATTATACACTTTCTGAGATTTGTGCCTCTAGAGATTCTTTTGTGTTTAGGCCAGAAGAAACACAGATACTTAAAAGATATGCAAATTCTTTATAAAGTGGACTGAAAACACCAAGTGACTTCCGAAATATCTTGTAGTATATTAGAAGCCTGTAAGTATAGGATTATACTGCTTCTATTACAGGAAGTAATGCAGACTTCAAAAAATTTTTGTTCTTTAAAATAAAAATCAGGATTTCAAAATAGCTTCCATATAAATAAGTTATTTATTATTAAGTCTAGAATCTCCCCGGGCTTATTGTGTACCAGCACATTAATCAAGACCATTATAAACATACAGAAACATCCAAAGGCTGATAGTGACAGGTTTCCATGTTGCTGGCAAAGTACCAGAAAAGAATAATAAAGAGAAATACCATGAGCTTTTGTAATTATGGTTAGAGCGTGACTGGATATTTTAAAGTAGTAATAATTTTAATCCAAGGTTAAAAAAAAAACCCAAAACTCTATGGAACTGTATTTTTTCTTAGTTAATATTTACCACAGGATACCTTTTTAGTGTAATTAGAACTGTTTCTAATTTGCGAGATGGCCTCTCATTTGTTATTAGAGTGGAAAGGATGACAAGCAAATTTTACTGGTTGAAGTGGCTGATGGAAAAATAGAATGATCAAAAAAATCCCACCTAAATTAGGCTGAATAAATTCTTCTCTTCGTCAAGGTTCGACAGGTCCGCGGCACTAACGTTCGGTGATACTGAGCAGCATCTCGTTGTACAAATTTTGGATTCAGTGCAAATAAGCACATCCAGATCTGTCCCACTGCATCATTTGCCCTGTGATTGTTTGCATTTTCGCTGGGCTTTGCCGAGTTTCGGTGCTTCAAGTTCTATTTAACCTAGTCGCACTTAAATTCTTTTTGATCCTGAAGGACCCTCAGCTACAAAGGTACGAAAATAATGTTATTGGGGGCGTGTTCGTAAGGAAATGGCTATAATTGCATTACTTGAGTGATACGAAACAAGACTGCTCAAACTAATACAGACTGCGTTAGAGGAAACGTATCTCTCATGATCAGTCTCCCCACGGATTTTATTACGCTTTTTTTCCTTTGTGATTACACAGGCTGGAAGAAAGGCCAGGAAAATAGCACCATTTGTTCGATTTTCCACACAAGCAGCGGAGATCTCCTTCAGTCCCGCATGAGCCACCCTGGAAGCCACTGGGGGATGTGAGCAGCCACGGCCACCTCAGTGCCTGCGGAGGTACATTGGTAGAGCAGTTTGTACTATCCTGGCACTCTCCTGCCAAAACCCTGCTGCTTTCAGGTTAAACCACGTTTCTCTACCGCCGTATGAACCCTGCCCCTGTTTCTTGGTCATTCCACATTGGGGAATGGGGCTCAGAAGAAGAGCACAGCTACGTCCCAATGTGTCCCGATGCTTATGCTTCCCACAGAGACGTCATCTTGCCCATTTCTCACAGGCTTTTAGCAATTCTCCCCTCTTTGTCACTTTCCAAAACACAAATTTATCTTTTTTTGTTTGGTTGGTTTTTTCCTCTTTGAGGTATCTGATTTTGTCTTTTTGTCCGTCTTGCTCAGCTCACAGCAGCACAGCTCTGTCTGCGGGTTCTTCCTTGGCAAAGCCCTGCAAGAGCTATTTTTTTCCCTAAACAAAGCTTCACTGAATCTGGCAAACTGCTGCAGAGTGTTTCTGTTTATGAACTGACATTTGCTGCTCAGAAAACACTTCACTGTAAAATCCCCACCCGGCTGTAGATCCACTAGTCCTTTAGATTTTGTTTTAAAGCTCTGATCCTGCTTCCAGGCCTTTGTCTGAGCAGGCTGGGGGAGAAGAGGAGAAATGACAAAGTTATCTTTGTTATTTATTTTTTTGCTAGCAGAGAAAATATCTAACAAAGGCAAGAGAAACCCCACTGAGACCATTTTCACAGCCATGTGTCACTGTCAGGTCCTTAGCTGGTGTAAATACAGGAGGAAAATGTGAACTGATCTGTATGGTGCGGTTCCAATTTATAACAAAGTAACTTCTGCAACATTAATGAAAATTATTTCTAGGATTGTTTACTTGTTATGAAATACAAGGTTAGTCTTTTATAGGACTAGGTCATGCTAAACAAACAAGCACAGACTTTTAAAGTTAGCGTTTACCGTCTTACTTCAAATACTGCATAGTGTGAAAAAGTAAAACTTTGACATCAGTTAAATATGAACCAAGTAGCAAAGTATATTTCTTGAGATGAGCTGGGTAACCTTAAAATCATGAGGATAATCTCAATTGACATGAAAATTATGCAGCCTAAACAGGGAAAGAGCTATTCCTTCATTTATTCTTGGAAAATGCAATTTGGTCTGCTGTAACTGGTGTTTTCCAAAAGATAAATTTCTCAAAATGATTAATATCTCTGGCAGCAAATTGTATCAGTAATATGTGTAGAGCACAAAGGATGATTGGAGTAATGTAATTCTGCTCAAAAATTTTTTTTTTTTTCATAAAAAAGAAGGGTAGATTATGCCATCTAGTTAAGCCTTTACATATTCTAATGTGAAGCAGTATATTCAAATTCTACACTCTGCTTAAAAAGGAATAAATTTGTATCTGCAGGTTTGTAAACCCTCAAGGTAGTGATTTTAATGAAAAAGTGACATTTTGGAATGGGGTGAAATTTTAAAATCCCAGCAAAAGGAAGATTCTTAAAATTTGCCCTGAAAATCCTGCTGATATTGCTGACCGCCCGGAGGAAAGACATTGATGGTTCCCTTTATTTTATTTTTTTCAAAGGACAGACTTTGCTAATCCTAAACTTTTAACACCAGTGTAAAGGATTGGAGGAAATAACAAAAATGATATTTTATTAAATAACATGACTAGTTCAAAACAAACTCCCCTGAAATGGTGCGTAGACCTATCTCAGCACTTATTCAGAGCGAAGTTTCTCCTGAATCCAGACAGATGACCTGGACCTTAGGAATTTTTTTTTTTTTTTTTTTTAAATGAGTAAATGGATTATTGCATCAGACATGTGAGGTTGAAGGCCAGGTGCCTGTGGGATACTCTCTGTTTTGCCTGAGTTAATTAGCTATAGTACATATTTGTCAAAGAGCGGGTAGATAACCTTTGCCAAGAATTTAACATTAACAAATGAGATAATAGGGGTATATCACTTTCTTCCAGGTTATTGTTTTTGCTTAATGATTAATTATAAAAATGCAAATTCAGAAGAAGGTGCATGTCTCCCATACATAAGAAACATAAAACTAAGCAATCGCATATGGTCTGAGGAGACATTTATGTCTTGATTCATGTGGCAGCTGAAGAGGACCTTTCCCATCATCCGTGAACCAGGTAACCAGGGATTTTGGCTGGCACAGGAGGAGACTGCCCCTCTGCTCGGCTGATTAAAAAAAAGGTGCCACAGTGATGTCTTGTCTTACTGCCACTTCACTGTCAGGTAAGTAGTCCAGATAGTCCACCCACACAGCTGAGTCTGCATTAGTTTCATTTACTCGCTGTATTTTTTTTGTGTTATACATACAATGCAAAAAAAAAAAAAAAAAAAAAAAAAAAAAAAAAAAAAAAAAAAAAAAAAAAAAAAAAAAAAAAAAAATTAAAAATTTTTGGTGCTATGAGGCGCTCACTGCCCAGCTGAGACCTAAAGGAACGTGAGATCTACAGGAACATGATGGGGGGTGTCTTACCCATTCCCCCCTCCAGGAGGAGGGTTTGCAGTGCTGGGTTCCCTCTGGCCTCACTTGGTTTAGAATAACGGTGAGCTCTTCCTCCTTCTGAACGTGACCGGAAAGAGAGACCACAATCTACAGCTAGTGTTATATGTGTTAGATTTCTATTATCTTCCACTTCATGCCAAAATAACTGATTCAGCTGGAAAAAGTACTGAGAAAAGATTCTCTAAGTTGAGGGGTAGACAACTGGTGCAGGTGAATACTGCTCTTCAAGTGTGTCATTTCAGAAACCACTCCTTTAAATAAAATGATAGTGGCTATCAACACACACGCACACAAAGGTTTTCAGTTGCCTAAGCTTATACTAAATACTTTTTTCTCTAAACAGAGATGCCTGGCACTTAGCAGGTATACTCCATCGGCAAGGCCCCCAGTTCCTATCCCGCTTTGGCTTCCCCTCCCGTCGGAGCGGGTTTTCCCTGCGGATCCGTGCTGCAGCAAGAGGTGAGCAGTCGGAGCCCGTGGCCCCATCGCTGGTCCAACCTGCACTTCTTGCTAACAGGGATCCCAGCTGCCCCTGACATCTGTGCCAGCAGGTGTATTTCTGAAATCAGAAATCTGTGGGTGATGGAGAGTCGTGGGGAAGGTCTGGAGGCTCGTCAGCCCAAAATCTGAGCAGACTCCTAAGAAACTGCAGGTTTACTCAGTTTCATTTGTGTGAAATTCGGTCAGTGTTTGCTACTAGACGCATTTTCTGAATACAGTTTTCATGCATTATTCACAAGGGCAGTGTCTGCTCTGCAAGAGGAAGAGAAAGCATCGGACCAGTTGCCCCCGGAGCTGCTGCTGATCTGGTGTCCCTCCGGTGGAAAGGAGCCCGGGACCAGCTCTTCGCTTTCCAAGGAGCGACCACTGTTCGTTTGCTCCCCTTTGGCAAAGTTACTCCAGGTAAAAACTGCTGAGGTTCTGTCTTCCTGCTGAGTGGAAGACCCAAAGGTTTGCGGCCACTTGCCAAAGGGAAATTGAAGTTAAAAACCTGGTCCTCAAAGCATGTAGATGCCCAAGCATGAAACCTGGCTGTTTTCTGAAGGGTCATTCTCGGGTGGTGCAGCAAAGAGCGTTACTGCAGGGCCACCAGAAAGGCTGGTGTAATATGTTTCTAAACTCACTAAAAAATAGAAAAGACAAAAAATGAATCTTTTCATCATCTTTTGCTGCGCACATCTCCTCGTTTCACCAAATCCAGTGGCAGATGTGCAAATTAATACTGGATCAAAGCCTTAACAACTGTTTAATTTTTAAGCTTTTTCCATTCTTTCCTTGAATGTTTTTTCCCATTAAGTATTCACGGAATCATGGAATTTGAGAGTTGGAAGGGACCTCTAGAGATCATCTAGTCCAACTCCCCTGCTAAAGCAGGATTGCCCAGAGCACATTACTCAGGGCTGCATCCAGGCGGGTCTTGAAAGTCTCCAGAGAAGGGGACTCCACACCCTCCCTGGGCAGCCTGTTCCAGTGCTCTGTCACCCTCGCCGAAGCAGCTATATTCTAGATGAACAGCTATTACTGGGTACTGTAGTAATTATTTGGGACATAATGTATTTGATGTAGGTTTTGGAGACAATTACGTGTTTAAGCACTGACCTGCAGAGAGGAACATTTTGCTGTTCGATGGTGGGGGAAGAGACGGCTCTCCCGTGTTCTTTTGCAGCGCAGAGGACAACAGCCTGGCCCTGGTACCAAGCTGAACGACGGCACCGCGGAGGTGTTTCTGAAGGGCTGGAGATGGGAATTCCTTCATGCTGGGTTACAGCAGAGAGGCAGAGCTCCTCTGCAGCTCCTCCACCACAGCGCTGGAGAACATCAGCTGTGCTCTGCGTGCGCCGAACTGCTGAGGGCCTGTGGGATCTGTCTCGGATACTCCTTGGAAAGGACAACACCTATGATTTCATTATTCTCTATACCTATGCCATCCACCTACAGTTGTGTCCTGCCTTTTTAAAAGCCAGCCTTTCAGGGAAGAGCTGTATTTATTATGGACCACACTTGGCACAACAGAGTTTAGCTGGACCCAGCACTGGCAGCTACTGCAATGTCATGGTGATAAAAATGCTGCTGTTCTGTAAGAAATAACAGCCAGTGTGTCTTTTTAATTCTGCGGCTGGTACATGCACCCCAGCAGAGCTGCACAGGAGTCTGCAGATTCCTTTCTCCTTCACAGTCTCCCTAAAACCAACGGGGCGATGCTTCTGCAGAGCTGGGCTGCACAGAGCGGAGCTCGGCACGGGCGAGGTGAGGAGCATGTTTATGAAGGGATTCATGATTCTTGATATGCAAAGATTCACAGTGTGGATAAACAGATATTATGGTAAATGCTCTCAAAAGGGAATCTTGGAAACTGCCAGGTTAATCCTAAAATGCATGGGATTAAATAAAGAAGTGCTTTGTAACAACTTTATGCATGACCACAGAAGCGACGCATACAATGGTCTTTTTGGGGCAGTCTCATTTCTTTCAGAGTTGATGAGGTTTCTAGCTCTTCAAAACTGAAATAAAACTAAGATGGGAAGATCTCAAAAAAAAAAATGGCATCCTCATTATCTTGCACGCACAGTTTTTGCTGCATGCGCAGTTTTTGCTACAGGCGCAAAATTGGAGTGTAAATCCTTCCCCAGCGTGATTCTGATTTATACTGGTGGGTGCGTGAGGAGAATCAGGCCTGACACTGGGTTGCTGAGCTGTGTAGCTTTCACTGCTTTCATCCAGAGAGCGTTTCAAAGTGCTTACAATAAAAAGCCGTCTCCCTTTTCACAGATCAGTGCTCTGATTTACTCCCTCGAGCATCCTGGAGAAATCTGGGATGATGATTGTAATGATTGTGGTCCCTCTCTGCCATAGGCCTAGTTGATCTCCTCTTTCTTCTTATTTCCCCTCAAGGGGCTTTGGGAACTATTCTGCATTTTCCAGCAAAATTGCTTTTGTAAATGTTAATTAACATTATAGTGTCTTTAAGCAATGATTAATTCCTAAAAAATAAGTCCGGGGTAGATGCCAAGCAGGTATGCATCCACCTGAGTGCTTGATGTCCATTTATTCCACTGTAACAAGTTAGGGAATGGAGAAAGGACAGAAATTACTATATCTTCATTTCTGCCCATCTGATTGCAACACAGCGATGTCTGCTTGCAGATATCTGCACAAGATACAGTAGTTCCATTTTTAGACAAGCAGAGCCTAATGAGCTGAGCATGAGATTGGAAAGCTGGTCGTTAAAGCTTGTAAGTAATTGGCTAGATTTTTCTGCTGGTGAGATTTGTCCCAGCTCTACCAAATTTATATCATCTTCAGCTCACCAAATGAAGTACAGAACTGTAATTGCCCCAAAACTTTAGCATAAAAATCTTTATGAAGCATGGAAATTCTGGACACAAAGATTTGCCATTGGGAAAAAGGCATGGAGTTAAGAAACTGAGATGTTGCAATCAGGTATTGTGGTTGCACCTTAAACCACAGACAACCAGCTTACTAATAGAAATAACCTTGCTTTGCATGGAGAAAGGGTATGTTCATATTTCCACCTGGCTCGTGTAACCACTCGTTAGTCAATGTATGTGTTCTTCATCTGCAAATTTTTCTCTCTGTGTGTTAGGCTTTTCTGAAGAGCAGAATCTCCTGCAACCTCTCGGATTGAATTGCAAAGTATGGCAGTACAGTTTTGTTGGCTGGAATGACCTCTGCTTTGAAAGGGAAAGAGGTAATTGGGTTTCCAAATTCAAAGCTGTGTCTAACATCAATCAGTTGTCAAATTTCATTAACTCTCACACCCTGGGTTCCAGGAAGATTGACTGTACATGCCTTTATGGTTGGGAAAGCACTGAAACTCTGACAAGCCCTGATAACCAAAGTTGCTCAAGAGAATGTCTTTAATAAATGCTGGGTCACTTTTCTGTATGGCCCAGATTTCTTCAAGTAAAGGCTACTACCCCATGCTATATATATATATATATGTATATATATATGTATAT
>VYZM01010737.1:4379-48413 GCA_013398915.1 Dromas ardeola | reverse complement strand
TATATAAATAAATATATATATGTATGTAGGTATATATGGAGAGATATATATCACTCTAGATATATTTTTTATATAAATACACACACACACATATATATGCATACATACTTGTGTGTATATATACATTTTAAAAAAGTCCCTAGATCTTCTAAGTCCCCCCTGAAAGGAAGCCTCCTATAACTTGCCAGAGGAATGGGCCCACCACGCTGATTCTATCACGGAGCAACAAAGTTCAGGTGCTCCTGCTTTAGTACGCAGAAAGAGACAGAGGTATGGATGTGTTAAAAACACGCTAATAATACTCCCCGAGCTTAAAAGCATGCATTGCAAGTGGGTAGAGATTCGCAAAACCAGTTGCTGTCATTCTAACAAGGAAAATTTTCCACCTTTAACTCTTTAACTCATGTAAGGGATCTAATTGGGGCATATGCATAAATTAATCTGATGTGGTATAATTTCCTACTTGTTACATTGTTTCGTTACTAGCTACTGCTTAAAAAAAAATAATCCTGTAGATGTTTTACACTGGGGTGAGCAAATGACCTTGAGTAGATTTGTCCATAATGAAAAGAACAGTAATGGTGACTCATGTGACATTTCTGTGTCTTTCTAAGCTGTGCTGAACACTGCCAGGCATCTATTACAATGAAGTGGATTGCCAGGTCCTCTCTTATGTACCAGATGTAAGGGTGACCTCTGCTTGTAATGTTAACATAGGAAGGCCCTTTAGCAATATGAAAGTCTTTATCAGGTTTCTTATTACTAACTGTTCCTGTATAACTCCTATTGCCATAACAGGAAAGGCTTTTTACGTAGTATATACAGTGAAATGTATCTCCTAGACACACACCTTGTTTCCCCTGAAATTATGGAATGAGATACCTTGGGCCGGGAATGAAAATAATTCAAGATTTAGGAATGAAAACACTAATGCCAGCTTCAGAATCTGGGTTAATTAGCATCTTTCTAGCAGTTTAAGTAGTCTGTTGTCGTGAACTGGAAGATTTCTTTATTTTCTGAAGCAGATAATCAGAACAAAAATTTAGTAAAGGGTAAATATTCTCAAAGAAAACAAACGACAGGATGTTTTCAGTTTCCTACTGCCTCACTGCTCCTCTCTGAATACCGATAGCTCTGTTCTTGGAGAGTGCTGGGCTTCAGCAAGAGAGATTCACTGCTGATGGTCCTCAAAGAACTGCTAAAGTTCTGAGCGTGGAAATCAGGTGATCAGAAAATATGTCTTTTCATTTCCTAAAACAGGAGTTACACAATTAAGGAACCTTAGTCCCTGTTCACTATCTTTGCATAATTTGTTAGGAATCTAAAAATTATAGTATAAATTTGTGGACTTAGTAGCCTACAAAACTTTGTACTATAAGGAAATGTAATGACTCCCAGCTTTGTCTGATGTGATAAATAAGATCACTAGATCTTTGCTAAACATGTGACCTCCTTCATTTTTTGTTAGTATCTTATCTTCGTATTCTTATATAAAGAATCAATTTAATTCACTATTATACCAACTACAGCGGTTGTTTGTTCATGTTCCTTCACCTCCCTGTAGCTCCCACAAGAAGCTAAAGTCAACCAGCCTGTTGCATATCTACTTTACATAAGTAGCTGGTTGGAACAGTAGATCTGTAATTTTTATGTGCTCCATTTATGTCACCAAAAATCTTAGAAACTCAGTTGTATACATTGTATACTCAGTTGTACACTTGTCAGCAGCCCAGAACTCATTTTAGATTATAGTTATTTATGCTCATTTATGGCAACAACAGCCTTTTTTTTTCCTCCTGTCATCCATTCTTTACCAAAAATTGTGATTTCATTTTTGACGTTCTGGTTGTTACTTATAGAAATATTTTGAAGGTTCATGTAAGCTAGAGTACATTTGAAACAATCAATCCTCTTAAAAACATGGTAAGTAACATTTTTCTAGTAACTGCTGTACTGCATTACCTTTCTCCTTTAGCCTTTTAAATCCCAAGATCTTCTTACAAAAAAAAAAAAAGTCATAATTTGAAATAAAGTACGTTCATGATTAAGATATTCATTATAAATTCCATACACATTGGTTGTTTGCAATGATTTTTTTCACTTGTTCCTCAGGCAGTAACAGTAAATTAATGTGTTTGTGACATTTCTGCAATTCTAACTTTGAATGAGACTCATACCATATATTGCATTATAAATACTGACTTACATTAAGTCCCATGTGTGCCTCTCATGTAGAAATGGAATAGTATAGTCATTATTCAACTTAATTTGCAATATTTATTACCCTTGGTGGACATGAATGTATTCGTTACATTTGCAATAAATGACCTCTGGGTTTCAGAGATACGTATTTAGGAAAAACTTGCAAGGAGTGAATAATACCCTTCCCTTTCTCTCTATGAAGCTTCTATTTCTACAGTGCTGCTATTGTGTCCTGTATTTAAATTTAATTTATGCTAAGCTGAAGGAGATCTTGTTCAGGCGATGGTGTGAAACAAGGGTATTTGTGTAAACGCGGTGAAAAAAATGCAACCACGTGACTTGCCCTGGTGACATTCTGAGAAAAATGCCTATAAGGACCAGCTGTAGAGTAAATGTGACATAATCTTGGGTAGTGTAAAAGTTGACTTGTCCTTAGCATAAGGAAGAAGCAACAGAGTTCATTATCACTGACAGCCGGGTGGTTAGTCTATACTGTTGGCTGGTACTCAGAACAAAGCGCTCTGCCTAGTCAGGACCATAACATCAGACTATCAGGTCCTTTATCATCATGGACTGGAAAACACGGGCAAAAGCAGAAGAATTAGGCAACTTTGCTAGTGTTTTCCTGTTATAGAAAGCTGTATACTTGTTGTGGTCAGAGCTAAAATACCTTATCCAAAGTTTTAGACCAAAAATGTCAGCTGATTAGTTTATGTGTAAAACTATGTGTAAATTCAACATTCATAATCCACAGACTGAAGGTTATCATTTTGAGAAATTTACAGGTCCAGTTTGAACTTCCCTTGGATCCTCCTATGAAATACACTAGTCTTCCTAGGTAAGAACGCATTGTGCAAGAAAGGCACAAGAAGTCATCTCCATCTGTCATCGTTTTCTTAACCTCAAGCTCAGACTTTTATTTTTGTTAGTTTGTTTTGATACGTAGCAATTTTTATTCCTTGTTCTGGAAGTATTTATAGCTTCGCATAATTTAGATATTTAAAATGCAGAAATCCATTTTATCTGGTCTTGGAACCTTAAGCCAAGACGTTTTTGCCTACGAAAAATTAAAATTGCAATACACAGTTGGATTTTACTATCTTTAAGGAGTTTAAACTGAAATTATTCATAACATTCTTTTCTTGTCCCCAGTAAAGACAACTGTCTAGGATGTCAAAAAAGAGTCTGCCACGCAAGCTGAATCAATTATTTATTTTGCCCTGCGGATCCTGCCAGTGCACTTGCTGAATGATCAGCCTTTTACCCGAGGTCCATATAATGATCAGCTCAGTTTGTAATCAGTAATTTCCAGTTAAACTACTGCCTTCTCATAATTTATAAGTCAATGGTGATGTCATTAAAGGTGTGTCTTTCAAATGCTATGGAATGACTGTGAAAAAAATCCCATGTTTCAGAATACTCCTGTTCATCACAAGCTTCCAGTCTTACCGGTGGCTGAAAGCAATTGCTGTCAGAGAAACTACGGCATTGGACATGGGCAAAGGGGGTTGGTGCATTCAGCATCAAATTCTCTAGAAGACCCGCTTCCCTTTGAAAGAGGATGCCTGGCAGGTTTTTTTGCAGGAGAAGTTTCAGAGAGGTGGTGATGGAGAATGCCTGTGATATACCAATCCACAGCTTGCCAGGGCACTAATTTCCACTCCAGTGAGTTCTGCCCATGCAGCATGTTAGTCTTGGTTTATATCAGCAAGGTGAATGTTAAGATGTAAGGATTGATTAGCTTTATAAGTGATAATTAAACATGCCATATAATCAACACTGATGTTGCCTTTCCAAATATTGGTCATTACTCTTAATCCCTTATTTACTGTATCATATACTGTATTATATTTCTTGTGAAGAAATCCAGAGTATGATACCATTACAGCAGGGAAACTATTTTGGTGTATGTCAAAAAAATCTGTGATTATTCATTAATGAATGAAAACATTTTTTGGCTGCCATAATTAATTCCATTTTGAAGTGCAGAATTTTTGTATGAAATATGACCCTGGAAAATATACAAGTGAATAATGAAGAACGGTTTATGGTCAATGTTATTTTGATATTTAAATACTCTTTTGTATCTTTCATCTAAGCATTGAAAAAAAAACAACTGAAATGTTTTTAGCCCTGTTTTAAAAACAGTAATGTTTCCAAAAATTGCCTGAGACAACAAAGGTAATCTGTGTTATAAACTGATAAAGAAATCACAAATCCTAATTCATTTCTTATTTGTGTTTTCATAGTGATTTGGCACACTAAACATATACCTAGAGCCCATTTTATCCTATTTTACAGGCACTGTACAAACAAGGAAGAAACATCCTTGTTCTAATCCTAAATGAGTAAACCTCAAGAATGTGGAGACTAATAAAGAAAGAGCTTTATGGTAGAACATAAAGTAATTTAGACTAACATATTATTTTGTAGATATGACAACAGATCCATTTACTTGCAGGTGTGTTCTTTTTTTTTTTTTCTTTTTCCATTTTGATCAATGCTAGAAATGAAGCCCAAAGAGTTTTCTGTGAAATGTGTTGAAGCTGTAAACGTGAATCAGTTTTGTTTGGTAGGGTGTTTATTTAAAGTTTTTAAACACAGTGCGTGTTTGACTTGAGCAATATCCCAGCTGTAGCTGTTCTGGTCCCAGCAAGATAATAACCCTGTCCAAAGAATGTCAATTTTGAGATCCACAGACAGTGAAGGAGAGAAAAGTTTTGTTTGCAGGGACCTAAAATCCAGTCCAGACTATCTACAGTTTTAGATAATAAAATAAAAGGGGGCAATATAAAATAGAAGCCCCACTAAATTAAAATTAGCTTTTGCTTTCAGTAACACAGATGCCTCTTCTGGCAGTGGAAAGCTTCAGCTCTGGCTTTGCATCTTGATGACTCTTTAGGAAAGGAACAGGTAGGCCTGGCCCAAATGCATTTTCCAGAAAGAAGGCAACAAACCTGAACACACCATATTTACTCAAACAAGCACATTGAGAGTGGCCCTGCAAGTAATGGCACTGATGTAAAAGAGACCCTACAAGGAAGCTCAGCTTCTCCATGAAGTCTTCTTCAAGGAGAGACTTCGGAGTCTTGTGGTCTCTGAATTCCAGAGACCAGAGAGCGACTGTGGTCGCACATCCATCATCGTGTAAAACACTTTAGAAAGGTGCTCTAGCAAAACTCTCAAGCGTCTTGGTGCAGAAGACATGTCAACACTGAGCTAGACACACACACTTTTTATTTTCTATTTTTTCAAGCCCCTGTTTTGTGTGACTTGCTACAAGGGTAGGCTCTTCTCTCTACTGGGCAAGGAGCGTGAAAGAGGACACTATAAACTTCTGCAGTGGTAACTGAATGTGGAATCTGGATAATGAGGTGAAGTCTCTGTGCTCAAAGAGCAATTAAGACTGGCTTTGCTATCTCTTGTGCAACCCAGGGGAGTGAAGGCTTGCCTGGCTATCACAGGATACATAAATAACAGGGTAGTCTTGGGGAGCCAGGACAGCCCTGCTTTTCGTCAGCAGAGACAGTAAAATCAAGATAACAGAGACTTTGTGTAGCTCTTTGTTTCCTTGAGAGGCCGCCATGCCCGGTAATTGACCTTTGCCTCATTACCTGTGAAATGCATATTAAAGTTGACACCCCTGTACATGCTAATGAAGATTTTAGAGATCATGCTAAACATATATGACTATAGCACTCGTCTCTCCACCCAAATCATACTACACGTCACCTAGGGGAGGGAAACCTCATAATTTTGGGGATAAAAGGATGGAGAAAATGACTGTTAAATTGGGAGAGAAGAAACTTGATACCTGACGGACCAGTCGACGGGCTGCGTTCTCTTCCTCCACCCCAGGCAGGGACGCCTTTCTGGGTAAGCGCTGCGCCTTTCACCCTCTGGTGAATGTTACCCCGGGTTGTTGTACTATCGTTATTTTTGCTAGCAATATTAACCTTAATTAATTAGCGCTATTGTAGTTAGTGAATTTATCAACGGCAATCTCGAATCTGCAACTGTCGCTCTCAATAAAAGTCCTAATTTCAATTATTTGTGAATCTGATTCAGTGAAAGTCCTTTGGTGGGACTCTGATAGTAGATCAGTGAAAGTCCTGGGACACTGACAGACAAATATCGAAACCAAAGTCCTCTTAACGCGACACTGAACCACGAACTTCTTATGCCATTGCTACAACTATGACTTTTGATGGAAGATATTGCAGAATACACAAACATGGCTGCTGCTTGCAGGTCTAAAATTGCAACACAGGTGTTGTAGTCAAGGCACATTAGGGAGCAAACAGTCTGACTCAGAAATGCATGGCACCATATACTATTAAAGCCATCCTGTTTTGTCATATTCTGCAATTACAGTAAGTGATATATATTTACATGACATAGATGATTATAGAAAATAAGCGTTTAACATGGGAAAAAGCCCAGAGATGCTTTTTATGCATCGTTGATTCCTTAAAGTTAATGATATATACCTTGACTTCCAAGTTAGGACATGAGCCACAGATGTCAGTGATGCCAGTAAGAGCTATTACGACTTAGAAAAATTAAGCTGTTAATTCATTGAGATCTGACTAAATAAGAATACCTCAGAGGAGAAACTGAAAAGACCAAAAGAATCCTATAATAGACTCTAGATTTAAATCCCACTTAACTTTAATCAGGATTTTGCTGTCCATTTTAATCTGGCAATGAAAGATTTACAATCCAAGGGTATCAAAGGGCAAGGATCACTTACAGGGACAGACATCAGAAGGTGCAGTCCCCTTTGAATATTTTGTGCTTACTGATACAGGGCAAAGATTTTGGTAAACAGGGTTACTAATTAAATCATCTACAACGGGTGCTTTTTTGAGAACTGACAGAGAACTTGGATTTGAGATTTTAAGATTATTTTAAACTAAACATTAATAAACTGGAAGTCAAGAGAGGATGGGAAGAGAAAGTTTCTGTATTAAATACAAAATAGGAAAAAAGTGTGGTTCTCGGAAGAAATATGTTAGGATATACTTCATAACTCCTGACGTTTTTCAGCAGAAAAGAAAATCCACATCTGAGAAATTCATGTTGCAGAAGGTAATTTTATTCAATTCATAAATTCTTATACCAAAGATTTTTGCTTTCCCAATTATCCGGTTATTCGTTTCACAGGAGATAATGAAGTATGTGGTAAATGTTTCAACTGATCTTATTTTAACATTGCACTATCCATGTGACAAAATGCCATACATAAAACCTTATATCAGTTTTTTTTATTGGTGTGAACAAATGATACCTCAAAAGATTATGCATGCTCATGGATGAGTCTAAAATCAAAAACCATAAAATGTGTTATCGGAGTTTGTGTTTTTCATAAATGGCAGCTGTGCTCTCCTCCCATAATGTCACTGTCAAAGCAAAGCAAGATAAGAAAACTCATTATTCTTTGGCTTATTTCTTTATAAATTATAGAAAAACAAGTCATATATTTATTGCCTTATGGAAATGGTTTCTAACATTTGATACTCACAAAGAAGAACAAAATGTCCTTTCTGTCTAAGACTCACAGCGGCTTACTGAAATAATTCTATAGGCTTGTCTGCTTGGCTTTGACTGTTAGACTGAACGCTTTGCTTTTAATTCAAAATACGGACATTGTAATTATCTGAGGACACTGTAAAGGTGTGTAGTACATTATCGTTTAGTTCCTGCTCTGAAGCAGTTATGCAGCATAACTTAAAAAGCAGGAGAACAAAGCCCTATAATTCTAAATAGTGCAGTCTTACTAGACAGTTACATTTAGACATAAAAAGCATTGTTTTATCAAAAAAATCAATGTCTAAAATAAAAAGGAAAAAGAATGAGCAGTGACTGTTAAGTCAGCTTGAGAATAGTTAAATAAAACCAGCTTCTCTGACTCTGAACTGCCAATATTAGTAGATACGAACTTTGCCGAAACTATACAAAAATCCCTCAAGCTCTGGCTCACCTGAATGCATTTTGGAGCACATTCAGTGCTATATTTTCTATTTGTACGCTATCACGTAAAAATAGAAACTTTGCTTAAACTTTCCCAAATCCTAACCGTTTGTTTCCAATGAAATTTTATTTAGTGAGAAATGTCCTACAGAGAAACAACTTCCCCAGCATTCGTAACTCTTGAAATTTGTGTGTTATCACCCCAGAGAAATAACCAACTCCTGCTTCACTGTAGCCAAGAATAAAAACCCTTTGACCTCAACAGAGCTCGTTGTAGAGAGGGTCAAGTTCAGAGCAGGGAATCCTACTATGTTTATATAGTAAGTATAGGTAGAGGCATCATCATGGTTTGCTGAAGGGACTTGTTCCTGGCAGCTCTTTCCTTTCTTACTGTTCTCCTTTTCAGCTTTTTTGACCTGGTTTTCCCTCTTTTATGGTCCCATTCTCATTTCTGGAGGAGAATACGGCTGCAGAAAGACTGAGCGCTGGATGGGAACTGCATTAACAACAGTGACAGGGTTATTGCATGGCTGTCTCTGCAAATGTCTTTTTTGATCTTTACAAACAAACAAACTCACTTAAACTGAGTTTATGTTGGCATTTCTAGTGGGCTGAAGCAGCCGCATATTGAAGAGGCCAGCCTTGTGCTCAGACATCATCTAAGTGATACTTGAGATGTGCACATGCATAAGATCAAAGATTCATTTTTGCTAGTTTAGAAATCCACCCGAAAGCTATGTAAGGACTGATACAGCTTTAAAGCAGCACCAAAGCAGCTGTAAACTATGGCTACCTGGAGAAACCTGGCAAAACTGCTTCAGTCCCTAGGGATAAAAAGAAAGTAGCATCAATCACTCTCACCACTGTATTTTGTTATGAATTAGCTCTTTTTTTTTTTTCCTAATTCTCTGAAGATAGCGGGGTTTTTTTAATGGATCAATTTCATTCCTAGGTTGCAAAGATGTGGTCTTGTAAACAAGCTATGAAGTCCTACAAGCTTTTCATAGACTTTAAACTGTAAGAGCAAAATTTTAGAAGTGGTAATCATTTTCTTGCAATACCTCTATGAAAATACTTGTGACAAACCAGACAGGGCAGGTGGATGGTCTGAAATAGCCAACTCTTCAGCTCTAGCTCCTGACAGCAGAAAATATTGTGCCATCCTAAGACACACTCTTGGTCTGACCAAGATCAAACCTTTAAAGAGTTGTCTGAGATATTAGTGAAAGCTACAAACTAAGAGCCAGAGATTTATAAGGAACAGTATAAGCAACAGATCACTCCTTGATCCTTGACTCTTGCTGAGATTTGCCTGTGTATCCCTCAACTTTCCCTGAAGACGTACCTTTGCAAGATGTTTCTGTGGTAAGTCAAGAAACAGGTGTGAAAGCAATGTATGCAGAAGGATTGGACACACAGAACAGGATTTAGCTTCAGAAGGTTTGAATAGGTTTTGCAGTTTGGAGAAATGCTTGATTTGGAAATCATAGTTAAAAGTCTGCAGACGCAGCATTACTTAATGGTAATTAAATCCTTAAAAATTCTTGGGGGGAAAAAAAAAGTGACTTTACAGCTACCATGTATCTTTTCCAGCTATCAAATGAGAACTATTTTATGTTGTCATTTGGGAGAATTTTGTACAACCATGGTCAGTGGAGGTGAGTCTTGTCATGACCCTCTATTTCCTTCTGTTTTAAGCAACCAGCAAACCAGTCAGAAATATCTCTTTACAGTCCAGCTAGTCTGCACCTCAAGAATTGTCAGAAATCATATTTTACCAGATATGGAACAATCAAAACAAAGAACATATAAATTTAGTTCTGTCGGAAAATACCATACCTTTCTTGATGTTGAAATACATGTCCTGGGTCTTTGATTTCATGCTGTCTTTTTTCTGCCAAAATTTTTGGAGGCTGAAAAGAGGAGAGCTTCGTTTTGCAAAATGTGTCATCTTCAGGTGCTGCTTATGGAGTCTGAGAAACCAGAATTTGAGGCAATGACTTAATGATGGTAATATTTCATTTGTCATCAATTAAACAAACAAAGAAACCCAAACCCATTGAACAGTTCTCCTTGAACCGGTCAACTTATTATTTTGCTTTCTAGCAGAAGGCTTTACACAGATTCTGAGGACCGGATTTTCCATCATAAACTTTTACTAAAATTCCGAAATAAAATATTTCTTATTTCTAATTGCTGCTTTAGCAGACTTTGGGGTTTTTTTCTCCCATAATCAGGTTCCAGTGATATGATGGTGCCTTGAAAGTGAAATGCACAGGACATGGATGTTGAAGATGTCGTCCTGAGGAAGGGTAAGGTGTGAGAATAAAATGCCTTTGTGCCCTACAGAGAAGTCTTATGGGCACAGGAGTCAGAGACCACTTGATGTGATCAACTATTATGATACCGAGTATTCCTCTCAAAGCCCCGAGGCATGGACTTGAGCTGAACAAATGAATAACCTCAATTAACTTTACTTGTATGTTGTGAACATATGGGTGAAAGGGAGCTTATATATCTGACCTCTCTTCTCCAGTAAAACTCAAAACCACCAAGATAAATAAAAAGGTCTCCAGATTTACTATTACATAAAAACTGATTTGGGGGGCCAGATTCCTGAATTTTGAAAGCCTGGTTTCGGTAGTATTTTCACCCTTCTCCACTGAGTTTCCTGACACGTATAACAGCACCAACAGCGTACCCATTCTTGGGCGTCACAGGAATTAAATTTTACATCAGCCTCCAGGCCTGGGCCCTTAATTAGAGAGCTGAAATGGTGCTTCCCATGATTTGTCCTGCTCAGCCAAACTACTGGGCTATTGTCTGTTTTTTAAGAAACTTAATTTCTTTCATTAAACCTTTTGACTGTAAAATGAACTGGATTTATAAAGCACTCATTACTTGCGATTCTGGGCTGAATACCTTGTGTTACATCGCTCTTTATATGGTATTGAAACAGCCTTGGGCAAGATTGTAAGGCAGCACTCCTAGTGAACCCCTCATAAAGATGAGATGTTTCTCTCATCTGGCAATTGCTGAGAACAAAAAATGATAGATAAATTATTTTTTAATGGTACCTGGAAATGTTCCTCACTAACAATAAAAGCGTAATCCCTCTCTCTTACCTCCCTTCTGTGGTTCCTCCGTAACATCCTCAGCGATAACCTTGGGGTGGAGCAGATTTTGCAGAGCGATTGTGACAATGCTGGCAGAAGCAATCGTTGCCTTTGCTGGTCCTTTCAAAAACGAGCATGCTTTGTTCATTTGAGCTGCATATTGGGACTATTTGTAGAATGCCTTAAAATTTTCTAGAGAGGCCTTCCCCACCTAAACCAACTATAATGCAGCAACTGTTAAATTTAATTGCTGCTGAAAGAACGAGTTACCTTTACTTTACTACACCAGTAAAATGGATGCTAAACATATGTTGAAAGATCACAGCTGGAGATGAAGAAATGTTTTTTGAATCACTCAAGTCTCAAAAATTGTAAGTATTCTGCATTTGTGGATAAAGGCATTCTTTTTTTTTCCTTTGTACAGGAGGTCTTAGGTGTCACATTTCTATAAATTTCAGCACTGTAACTTTACATTATTGTATATGTACAAGTACATAGCTATAAAATAAGTACAGACTGAGAATTTTAACGCAGGCTTCGACACCAGACACCGCGGAAAGAATATAAACCTCAGTGAGAATGAAATAAAAAGTTAATTCAGCTGCCAGTAGACATCTGCTCTCCTACAATGGATGTGTGTCAAAGACTGCACGCTGAAAGCTTTCACCGCTCCTGCACCAAGAGCAGAGCCCCACCAAGGCTTTTCAAAATTGTGCCACCAAATGGCTCTGCCCGCACGGATCTTCTCCGCAGAGATCCTGCTCCCATGGCAGTCGTAGATGGCGTGTTTTAAGACCCATTCCATTAAGAAGCAGGGCTAGTATTACATCTTATAACCAGATATTGTCATATTTAGTGTAACTGACCTCCTTGTCAGGTAAGAAGAGAGGGACTAAGGTGACCACCTGTATGAAATGCCCCAACTTTAACAGATGGCTGCCGGAGACATGCAGATATTTCAGACCGAGCAGTGAAGGTGAAAATGAATTTGGAGTTGTTTGATCTGAATAGTAGTCAAGACAGAGCAGAGAAGAGGAGGTATGAAGCAAAAAGACTTAAGACTTAATCAGCCCACTGAAGACACCAGGCTGCATACCACTAAAAATGCAATAGTTACTAATTCACTTTCAGATCTCTATGAATTAATAACTAAATTAATCTATAGCCTTTTTTTGTGGCTGGCAACAATGGAAAATCAGCAACAAATACAAGATTTGAATGTAGGAAAAGGCAGAATTCAAAAGAGTACCTTGATATATAATAGTCAAGGCAGTTTGGAGAAATTCCTATAAGAGAAAACACAGGAGGGGGAAAATCAACTTTTCAGGAAGATTTGAGATTGCATAGAAGAAAGTGTGTCCTTCCAGGATGTTGATCCATAGCCAACGAGAGCAGGCAGGAAGATATTTTCCTAAAATACCCTTTGTAAAACATGTGGTTGGATTCAGAAATATATTAATTTGTGTGGGAAGGAGGAGGAGAAGTTAATAAGTTGTTGGCTTCCTCCACAAAGACTTCATATCCAAAGGTCATTTGACTATATATCTTACAGTAATTAACATGAAATGAGAGCAATTAGTGATCCTTCATTAATGTGTCTGTTACATTAGATTAGTCAGCTTCTATTTTTGTCAGATGTTATTTAGCATGTTTTAAGAAAGACTCTTCTTTTTAAGGCTTCAATCTTCATAAAAATTCCAGCTGGGAAAGGTGTGGAAATAGGAAATATAGCTGATAAAGTTTTCTCAGTCTTTTAAAGTAAAGTTTGCTTTACTTTACAAAGTACATCTTGCTGAACCAGATGTCTATTGAATTGCTTTGATTTTAGTTAATCTCTAAGGTTCAAAGTCAGTCAGGTAGCCACCTATCAACAAATCAATGGGTGTCCAACTCCTCCTTGTGCCTTTCAGATTTTTACTTCCATTGATAAACATCAAAACTCCCATTATACACTACTCTTTCTTCAGGATATTTTGAAAATGTTAATCTAGGACACTTTGTGACTTGTCATTGTCTGGAGTCTGTGCTTGCTCGCGGTGAGGAAGGAGTGTGCAAGTGAGGATTCACCGATCTGGTTGTGAACTTCACCAAGTCATTCACAATTCTCTGCTCACTGTTTTCCAGCTGCTTCCTAATCCTAGCTGCCACACGGGGTGTTGTGAAGCTTAGATACTGTTTGAAAAGTTTTATTATAATGTTTTTAAAGGACTTTGAAATCCTCAGATGGAAAAGGAAATACAAGTGCAAATTATGATTGTTACTATTCCAATTTATTTAGTAGAAACACCCAGTTAAAACAAATTACTCATCAATTGAAGATTTTTGTGTTCTCACTGAATCTTGAAATTCAGTTACCTTTTCCATATTGGCAGCTGAATTGCACAAGGACTGCTAATGTGAAATCTGACCATTTCATCTCAGGTGATAAGAAAGGTGTTTTCCAAAAAATCAGAAAAGATGTACTTGCATGTGCACTAGTGGTAACGATGTACCAAACCAGACACTGGTCTTCTCCATTAACATCTTGTTCTTTTGCATAGTCCAGATTTTAAAATTCTGCTGTTATCTGCCTCTATCCCTGAGGGTGAAGCAGGGGCAGTCTCTGGTCTTTATTTCATAAAAAAAAAAAAACAAAAACCAAAACCAGCAGACTAGAGGAAACTCCTGTTTCATTCAAATTTTGCTGACGGTAGAGACAGCCTGTATGTGGGGATTAGTGAATTACCCACAGTGTTTTTAATCCTGATCGCCTGGGGCAAAAACACACGCATGGAGACTTTATCTCAAATAATGCTGCCGTCGCTGGCATTGCTGTGATGTGCCAAGAGGGAGAAGCACTTACACAGTCAGTGTAATCTAAGCTGCATGTCGAATGAACATTGACATGTTTAAGTTTAACTATTCGATAAAAGACAAAAGTAACTTTGTTTTCACTCAAGTCAATTAAGCTTAAGTACATACTTAATTGTTTTGTTAACTCAGGGACTAAATAGACTCAATTCTTATGCAAAACTGAGCAATTGCACCCCGTATTCCCAGCAACACAAGAAGTTGTGTGTTTATGAACAAAGGATCGATGATTAGGAGAAAAGCATCCCTTTTATTGATCCGAGATTACTCTCAGCTGTTATAATAGAGAAATTAAAAAACAATGAAACATTAAAGCTTTGGAATTGCCAAGCTGAAGCAAAATTTCTGCTGTAATTCACAGTTGACAGAGCTCCAGCTCCAGCCAAAGATGTACATCCCAACAAATCCTCCAAGAAGTGTTCTAATGAAGTCCTTGCTCATTCTGCAGTCAGAATCAGTCCATGCTGGCAGGCAACTGGAGGAGGTGGAACTGTAGAACTGGAAATGTAGAACATCGTACAATGTGAGAAACAAGTAAGCTCAAGGTTGAAAATACTAAGCCTAGAAAAATTGCTCTTTGATCAAAATGCTGCCTCTATAGCAGTGAATAAAAACAAGTCTGAGATTGGAGTCTTATTTGAAGTCAACAGCTGATTACCTTTTTCTAAACTATTGGCTTACACGCTTTATCAGTCTAAATGTCAGAGGGCATTACAAAACTTTCAGAAATATGACTTTTTAAATTTCCCGATGGTCCAAGATACTTTCATTGAAAATTTAATATTGAAGTCACAAATTCTTTAAGGCCTGTTATATAAGTTTTTATCATCATTTTCTTTGTTCTTCATTCCATCTGTTTCTATAAACTTTAACATATAATAATATACCAAACCTCCAGATTTTAAAGGCAAAGATGTCAAGTGTACTATTACAACTGTCAGAATTAAGAATTCATCTGAGGTGTTTGTTCTGGAGTGATCTACAATGCTACCACTCACAGATGTTATTCTTTTTATTCATAAACACTACCAGTTCTTACTTTTTATATCTATTCAAAAATTGCTGTGAAATTATTTGTTTTAAACTTGTGCATTTATCTTCAACATGCAATATGAACTGGAAGTATGTATTTGATTTTTTTTTAATTGATGTAATCATATTTTCTTATTTTCTGATTATTTTTAGTAACTATTTTATATAGCATAATTCGTAGTATGGAAGTGTTTTTAGAAAGTGTATTTTGCAATAGCAGACTTTAACGATGTGAAGATGAGTTGTTTTACTGGGAAAAAAAAATTATTTTAGATCTCTTTGTTGCTCCATTCCCTGGGCAACAGAACCAGAACCACATACTGTTTAGAGAGCAACTCTGTCAGAAAGAGTGGTTTTGTTGATGCTTAGGAAAAAAAAGAACAAAGAAACAGAACAGCTGAAATAATCCAGTCCAAAATAACAATACAGTTTAGTTTATACCACTCTTCATTGGATCAGCTAAACAACAGTAAATAATACCTTCTTAATTTCCTCAATGGCTACATGATTATCACCAATTCTTATATAAAGAGGCAAAATAGTGAAGAGATTAAGTCATGTCTTTAAATTCAGGGTACATAAACATGCAAGAAATGAGAGCAATTCCACTTTTTTTATCACCTGATGATGGAAGGTAATCACCTGCGCTAGAAAAACCTGCTCTGTTTGGGCTCCCCAGGTACTGATGCTTGGCCTTAAATCATCCCTAAGAATGACCTAACTCCTCTGTAACGGATACATCTTCTACACTTTTTAAAACCTGTTTTACTTGAAGTTGTTAAAATGTTTGATCCATAAGAATTATTCATTCAATTTATTTGAACAAAGCTTCTAGAAATCCATCCATGACATTTCCAAAGCACTACCCATCTAATCATGGAGGACTCTCAGCTGGAAACTGCTGTGAGTAAACAGATGTCCTGGAGATTGTGTTAACTTGTAATTATGGAAATAAAAATGCAAAAATCAAGCCTATGGGCATTCCAGTTGCTGATCATGTCTCTGCACTTTGTAGAGCAGGTACTTATGTCTACACGGATCTTCGATTAATATTTAATATGAATTATGCCGATAATTAAAAACATGTGTAATGCAAGTCATGATTATTCTCAGTTACTGAAATAAAAGTTTTGAAATGTTTCACTCTTATTCCACATTTTATTATAGATAATATCTGTCATTTGATTTGGCTTCTAGATCTAGTCATACACAATCAAATAGAAAACTCCAAAAACTCCCACAAGAAAAACTATGATGCAAATTTTCCTTTTGTTGCAATAACAAAACCCTCTGTAAAGAAAACCACTGCAGGTTTGTGCCAGAAGACAGCTGAATAATTTGTGATTCATAGGTAAAATGTATTTCTTTGCTTCATTCACTCTTGAATAATTAAATAATTCTTGGAATTTTTCAGAGGCTTTTTGCACTTTGCTGGGATGTTCCACATGTGGAGACTTCCTTATGAAAAAGCATATGGCCATTAAATATTAGGACAAACCCAGTGATAAGCGGGTAGATTATAGCATGTCTGTCTCACAATACTTCCTTGACACACACAGGAGTCTCATAGAATTCTTAAATCCCTAAATCCACACAATCCCATGATACAATCCTTCTTATAAACAGCTCAAGCAGCATCTTAAAAGTAGAGCTTGTTTATTTTTACTCCAATGGGAAGGCTGTGACTTACTCTTGCTGCTTTGATCCTTAGGGTTTTGGGTTTTTTAAAAAATAATTTCCAGATTAACTATAGTAAGAAAAAGAATATTAATTTGTTCATTTACCAGAATGATTTTTTTAGGTTAATGGGGTGATTGGTGTTTTTTTCTTAATGTTTATGTTAGTTTTTCTGTAGACAATAATCCCATCCTCTTTCAGCTTGAATTTTCCTCAACTGAACAAGTGGAAGGAGATGCTTTTGTCTTCCATTTTCAGATGAGTTCTTCATCCCTCAGATCATTCTAATATCTCTTTCTGTACAATTTCCTCTGAAAAACTCACCTTTACTCTCAGTCTGTGTTGCAGAGGACATACCACTAGTACTTCTCTGTCACTTCACCACCTGATAAGCGACGCTGTCACGGATGATGGTGTTGAGGTTCATAGTCATCCAATAATCCACTAATACTGCAGACCTTCCTCGAGCTAGTGTTCTTTATCACTTTTGTCATTTCCAACTGATAAGGTCCGTTTTACAGTAGAAATGTGTACTGTTGTGTTTGAACTTGCACTTTAATCCCCAAGTCTATGATCTCATTCCTCAAGGCTGCGCAGTCAGTGTAGTACAGTGATTATTATCAGTACTGACGATGCCTCCCACCTTTGTATCATCAGCAAATCTCAGACTCTTATTTTCGTGCTGATGAAGTAAATACAGGTTAATGAAAGGTATACTATAACCAGATCATCATGGAACAAGTCCTTGGTAAATTCACTTTCAACTTTTCCTCTCATCTGATACTTTCCCTTTGATACTTCATCTTTTGCTGTTCTTTGTATTCCTTTTGTTTTTCAGCTAGCTCCCATTTAAAAATTGTCGTGTAGAATCACATCAAGTGCTCCATGAAATTCAGAGGCAGATGAGTTACTGTGTTTCCTTCAGGCAGTTAACAAAATGATGAAAGATCTTGGTTCATCTGGCTGTATCTCTTTCTGTCCAGTCCTGTTGCTTTTTCTTCTATTTGCGATTTACCTTCATGTTTTTAATTATTCTTTCAGAGTAATCGATCAAAGTCAGACTAATAGACCAAGGTCAGAAGTGATTTCCTGAATCGCTTTCCTCGCTCATCCCTCTTCTTAAATGCAGGTACTTTATTTGATGGTTTTGACTCCTATGGTGCCGTTCTCATTGCCGTACATCTGTTATAGAAACATAATAGCAGACCTGTGGTCCCCTCAGACCTCCATCCTGCAGAAGGCCAGGAACAGGAATGTTATCCTTGGTCTGCAGATGTCATGTTGTTCCAGCATTCTTCTTTCCACGTTTACTGTTCAGGTCTTTTGCTTCATGCATGATTAAAGTCTCAAAATAGCGAGGATTTCAGCACAAACTCAGTGCAAACCTTCAGCAGTTCTGTACAAGCCTGAAGGAAAAGCCACTGATTTCAATACTATTACTCAGGTGTCTACAGGTTAATGAGGCTTAAGTGCTTTTCTGGATGGGAGCCTAAGGAAGTTCCAAGTTATCTTTGTGTGTCCCCTCTATTGGCGCCGCTCTCTCAGCCCTGAACGTGCCTTGTAAGTGCTGCTGTGATGACGAGCACCCCATGAACTCAGGTATTTTTTTTGCCTCCAGGTTTTCATCCAGGTTTTCAGCTTCCTTGACCAGCCCATCCAGTGACACTAGAGCAGGAAATAAAATTGTGTTCATAGTCAGGTCTTTAGCACTTATCAATTCTGCATACATTAGATCCTAGGAGGGTGCTTTTATACTATGTCATGTGAGTACCTGACTGACAGCCGTAGTAGCAAGGTAGAAGGGAATCAATAACTGAAGAGCATAAGCTTTGTGGGTTGGCTTAAGAAGGAATTTAAACATAGGCACAACTGCCTGTATTTAAGGTATACAAAGTATACCAGCTTGAATACTTCATTACAGACCTGGTTAATATGGTCATGAAACTGGCCATAATTTTTACATGTTCAAGTAAGACCAACATTTTTATGGAATTATCCATTCATCTGAAGAGTCACCATTTCCCTTACTCATTCATTGGAAGAAGATGTTTCACCGTTTCCTTTGTGATTTATTTCTTTGAATCTTGTCTGATTAAACACTGTAAGATTTATTTCTTCAATATTATATTCCTCATAGAATTTTAATTGTAGAACAGTGGGGAAAGAGCTGGAGCAGAATAAAAACATATTGATTTAATTCAATTTTTATACCCATTTCAAGTTATTTTACCTTTGGGGGTAAGCGTGTTTGGGGATGGTGAGGGGAATACAAGCTATAAATTCAACTTGATTGATCAGTAATAAAAATAAATGATCTCATTTAAAAATTTACAATTAAGCAATGAAACGTTGAATGGCCGTATTAGTTTGACAATAGGTGCCATGGGGCATATATAAAAGGGAGTAGTGGCAGAGCAGCAAAAAACTAATTTTAGTCAAAGAACATTCTCCATTATCTCTAGAAAATATGGCTTTTTTGGCATACTTTTGGATTCATCTTCTTGCAAATGGAGCTTTGAAATCAATACTTATTACCAACAGAGGTCTTTTCTAACAGTACAGTTGTAGCAAGCTGAAGAAATCAGAGGATTTTCTTGTCAGGATTTGTCCACCGTGAGGTATTTACAGTAATAATTTTTGATACAAAAGTATTTCTTAATGGTTTAATTTGAATTGGTGATGAAACCCTTCACACTGGATTAGTTGCTACTCTAACTGCTAGTGAGTATATCACACAGGGTAAATGATTAAAGCAAGACATTTTGGAATGACGTACAGAGATCTGGAAATCTCATGGCCTCTTGCCTTCCTTCCACCTGCCCTCTTCAGCACATTTAGTTTTGGCTGGGTGAAGTTTAATATAAATAATTTTTGGTGTTTTTGTTACTGAAGCACTTGGAGTCCTTAGTCATGGCCTAGGTTCCTGGGCTGCTTGGTGCTGTACAGAACAAATTAAAAAATTGAAGCACAGCAAAAAAAAAGTGCTATATTATTGATCAGCTTGCCAGCTCTACCACCCCAGCAGCCCACAGGCTTTTTCCTTGGCTTCTCAGCAAAGGAGAGTTTCAAAGAGGAACCTGATAGACATTTGCTCCTGGTGGAGTGAGCTGTGGTGCTGAAGACGTCAGGAAGATGCTCCGTGGCTGTTGCAGTGACCCTCTCATCACAGGCATCCTCGCCCAGGCAGGTATGGCGAGTAAAAGGGAGACAACTTGTGAAGTCTTTGAAAGTGAGAGTTATATTGGATGTCGTCAGGACTGGGGAACCAGCAGGGCCATGCCTGGAGAGAGGTGACTTACCAAGACCAACACAGTAACTGTCCGGGAGGCTAATGGAGAAGAGAAGAAAGTGTATTTGAAGAGGTCAAAGCCAAGTGCCGTTTTGAGAGAGACACAAGATTGCAAGTCCAGAAAAGAGTATTCACCTCTATTGAGAACCAAGCAGTATAAATGGCAGAAGAATCGAAACCTCAGTCTCATGAAAGAAAAAACGCTCCTGTTTGAAAGGTACAGTTTTTGTGTGAGTATCCAGGTAGTCCGTAAAGCTGTTTTGTCTGACCCAGGCTAATGCATTCACACTCTTGTTTTGGTCTGATATAATGTCCTGAACCCAGCAAAATATATGACACAATTTTTCACACAGTTACATTTTTTAACAGCAGAGACTAGTTGTATTTCACATTTTTCTTTTACTTTTCACTTAAAATGATTCCTCTCTGGATCTGGTTTCCTTTATAGTTCAACTGTTGCATCTGTTAAAAGACAAAGAAAATACTTATTTATGTTAGGAGGTAATGGGTGGTTCTGCTAATTAGTTTGAAAATAGGCAGTACCATGGATTTGATTTTCAGGCACGTCGAATAACTCTGATTCCAAATGGCATTTATAGAACCAGTAGACATTCAACAGTAAACATGGAGATCTTTAAGTGTTTTTTCATGGGTTAATAGCTGTGGAAAAGAAAGAGATAATTTTAATTTTATAATTTCAAGTTTCTTCCCACATCTTTTAGCCATATTACAATTTTCAGACTCCTCATCTGAGTTACAGACATGTGGCTCAAGATGTAGCCTGGATCCCAAGGAGTAACACTTGCTCCTGCACTTTAATCTTGGGCTGTTGGAGTTTTACCAGTGTCTTCACAGGCAATTAATAAGCAAAGATTTCATACAGTGTTGCCAGTGGACAATATTATTATATTGTACATCATGAGTTTAAATTAAAATAGACAAAGAATAATCCTCACTAGTATGTTAGGAGATTTTGCAGACATCAAGCAGGCTGGAAGATATTAGAACATTATTTCTAAGGAAAAGATGAAAGGGTTCCACAGCATATTGATCTGTATCTGAACATGAATGATTAATACACTTTTGGTCCAGCTTCAGCTGGACTTCTTTAGATAACAGCCAAGAAGCAGCCTATGATCTCATATCTATCGATAGATTGATAGGTAGCTATATATATATATATATATATATTTACCTTTATCACATGTCAGGTCTTGCATTATAAATCAAGCCTTGGCAAAAAGGAAGGTATAGAGATGACAGATTTCTAATGTATGTGTTTTCGTATTTATTAATTTTAATTTTCACTGTGAATCTCTTTCTATCCTTCCTCATTTTTGATTGAGAACCACTTGATAGATACTATCATTTCCCGAGTTTTCCTCTGTGTTGAAAAACTGTCAATGCTACCTGAAATGTATTATGGAAAGAATGCCAACTCCCCATTACTCTGCTTAAAATAAGCCCTTATTAATAGGTTGATTTATTAAAATCTCCTTTTCCTTCTAATGTAAGTCAAAACAAATAAAAATAAAAAATTGAAGTTGACTAGGAAGTTGAAATGAGGAAAAAAATTGGGACAAAAGATGATTAATCAAAGCAACAAGGAGTGTTGCAGTGTTAACCGAGCATCGGAGAGTTCATGTTGCTGGGGAGAAGGAAGAGTAAAGCCAGTGCAGCTCGAACAGCGTTACTTAAAATTGGTGTGTTAAGTAATCTAAGTGAGTTGGTACATTAATCATCTTTTCTGGCAATTTGCACGGGAATTATGTATTTATTTCTTCATAGTGCATCTTCCAAAGAACCCTTTCCCTACGCTGTAATTTCTGACAAATGAACCTCGCTATGCCAACAGAATAATACTGCTTTCATTGCCGTGCGCAATAGATTGCTTTTAATGCCTAAGTTATGTTTCTGGTCTAATAGCTAGGAAAAGAAGAACTGTTTTGAGAAGCTTTCAAAATAAGTTTGAAGTCTTGTAACCAGCTCAAACTGAAAAGACTGTGTTGGTGGGTTTTTTTAAGGAATGACACTTAGCAACTGAATACTCATAGCTGCCCAGAAGTCTTGCACATAATTATACAACTTTCTTCACGTTGGTGCTGGGAAAACATTAAGTCAAGATGGTTATAAATATGTAATCTGAGTAATTTGATATGTCATTTTGAAACATTACCTGACTGTCATATCCTAGATGAAGCTGCTTGTTTTGTGGAGTACATTTCTATCACAATAATCCACTGCGAACCAATAACAAAAGGCAAGTAAATATGGAAATTATACTGCCTGAGGAAAACCTGCCACACTCGGTACAGTGATAACCAGCTCAGACAAGAGGAATTCAAGTGAAGAAAAAACTAATTCTGTTTCCTTGTTTTTAAAAAAGGAGATAGATAGAAAAAGATGACAACTCTCTTGGCTGTGACATACAGCACATACGCACAAAAATCCTATGGTGCAAAGTGATGCAAGACCCAAAGGCTCCCCTGTTACTGGGATTTGCAGTACCTTTAGGATGCTGTGGAGTAAATTCAACCTACCTGTACCATCAGTAAAGTTATGGCGAGTTACCAGCAAGCTCTGGGCCTGCTACAAACTTGTGGCCAGGCTATTTTTCTACTGCAAGCTCTCCCTCTCTGTGCTCCAAGCTGGCCAGCCCCAAATTAGCTGCATTTCAGAAATCTTTAGCCCTGACTGAACTTAAATGAATCTATCCTCGCTCTGGGGTGGCTCAGAGGGGTGTCACACAGGTGTCCCTCCACACACAGAGTTCATGGGAAATTTGGTTCTGTGTATTGCTTTCTCCCAGGTCCCAGCAGTGCGAACACGTCCTGCTGCTGCACTGGCCCTCTTGACCTCAGGCCCTGCTTCAACAAGTGACATCGCTTTGATTTTCTTCCTCTACTTCAGAAGCGCACTCGGTTTGGCCTCATGACAGAAGGAATTGTACTGCCTGGAGGTAAGAAGGTGCGGGATAATTGCACGGCTCATATTGTGACGATGAAAGCACTGTCTGCTCTTTCTGGTGCATCCTTGCTTTGATCTGCAAAGTGCTGAAAACTGAGCCCCTACCCAGCAAAATGCTTCAAGGCTGCTGGCTTGCTGGGGGTCTTTGGGACAGAGAGACAGAAAGTTTAGCTTATTCATGGTAATACCATTATCATTCATGTTTACTGTACCTACAATCTCACATGGGAATTAATCACTTCTTTTTTTCATAATTGTGTATCATGCGTCGGAATAAACCTGGTGTGAAGTGAGGCAGCTGACAGCTTGGTGGCAGTATCCCAGATAAGGCTGCAGGTGCATCCAGTTTAAAATGCTGGGATTTTTTTAATCAGAGGTATTTGAATTTAATTCTCAAGAAAATGAAATTAAATTTATTCCCCACTACCACTGGTCAGCTTAAGAACAAGATAAGACATGAAGTACTTGCATTTTCTTCCAGGAATTTTTTTCAGATCAAGCAGTTAAACCTGGGCTCTGCGTAGCTGTCTGTCTGTCTTTATATCTATCTATCAGTCCTTTGGGCTGTTTCATAAAGCAAAAAGGTTGACATTTCTTGGACAAATGCAGACAATAATTCATGAGTGCTAGTTTTTCAAGAAAGAGGTTGCTCCTAGAGACAGTTGTATGAAGAAAAACCTAGCCACAGGACATGTGTGGAGTAAACAGGCATTTTGCAGAAGTGACTGTCTCTTGTCCTCCTTGGGATCCTTGAGTTGGAAACGTAAACCCACTGGGATTATACAATTTCCTAGGTCAGAAATCAATGTGCCACATTTCATTAGGGCCTGTGGCTGCTTCACTGCAGAATATTTTCTCTTCTTCATTACCTCTATGACTTTCTCATGGAAATCCAAAATGGATCAATCTGGGATACTGCTACAGCGCAATACCATCTGACAAACCGCTTAATAAATGCCATGAAGAAGTGACGTACAGCCTGCTCATAAATAGCCTTTCACCAGATGCCAACAAGACTATCTGCATCTGCCTGATAATAGGAAACCATAATGATTTTCTTGTCATGTAGCTTGTGAATATGAAGTGAAATCTTTTCCTTCACCGAGCTGAACATGGCTGCTTGTATGTTGATGAACGACTCTTACGTTATTAGCCAAAGCTCTGGCTAATGGCCCCGAATACCACTAACTGTAAACACTGCATGTTTCCAGTGGATTCCAATAATTGCGTGGAAAGAGCCATCATTCTTGCTGGCTATAAATACACTAGTAACCCTCCTTAGTGAGCACAGAAGTGAGGTATAGTTTTCTTTGCTGTTCTGAACGCACATGCCCATTGTATTCTCATGTAAATGAACACAGCATACGGATGGGACAAAAACCTGCTGAATGGGATGAGGAGTATGTGATGGAAGAAGCAGAACAAACTCTGGAAGTTAATCCCAACTGTAATGGTTCAGTAATTAGCTCAGAAGAGCACTGCAGAGTTCTAGCAGCTTTTTGTAAAGATTTTGTGTAGGCTTTGCTCATCAACTGTAAAGAAATGATATGGAGAAAGGTTTGCTATTATGTTTAAATAAATTGCTGAAGATTCTTCATGATAATTTATTCAGGCTTTCATCATGTTCTCTATCATAAAATACGCACATTAAGGATCCTGTAAGTGCTTTTGTTCAGTATGTCATTTCAGGAAGGGATTTACTGAGGTTGTGCCAGCTGACTTCACTGCAGCCACACTGAAATAATTACTCAAATATCTTCACTGGCAATCAGGGAAACCTTTCTTTTGGCATTTTATTGTTGATTCTATTTTGATGCATCAACATGGTGTATGTCATCGTGCTATTTCAGCATGACATTTTAAGCATGATCCTCTGTCTGCATGTACATGGTTCTTCTCCTGAGCTGAAACCGCAGGCAGAAAAGTTATTAAAAAAGCTAAGTGAAAACGTCTGGTTTTGAGGAGTGATTCCATTTTTTTTTTTCAGTCTGTAAGGGTCTGCATTTCATGGTCTGGCTTTGGAAGCGTTATATGATGCTTGCTTAGATTAGGCAGCTGGTAGCATTTACACCATGCTGCCTTTGAAGCAAGGGACTCCACTCCCCAGGCTGGTTTTACCTCTTGTCCTTTCCTGCAGGCCAGGTCCATGCTCTGGTGCTGCAGCACCAGTCTCTCCCCAGCCAGAAGGAAGAGGAAGAGGAAGAGGAAGGCTTAAGGCTGTATCTCTCAGGACCAGCTCGCAGGGAGCTGGCAGAGGCCAACACAGGTAGTGAGTAGGACTGAAATGACCTTACCCCACTGAAGGCTGAATGTGCAAGCTGAGGACACTACTGCAAATTTGCAGACAATGTTTGGTGTATCTTACTGCAATATTTATAAATAAAGAAGGTGAGACAATCCTGTAGATGACAGGACCTATATATTACAATAGTTTCAAAATTCTTAATTTCCTCAATACAAAAATCAAAGAGTAAGATCTACAAAATATTTGAAATGTGCAGGGAAGACATTTATCGTGGCATCATGGTCACGCTCACAAGTGAAATCACAAATTCAAAATAGAAAGAGCAGGATATAAATATGAAGGTGACATTTGTATCTACAGCCTTGCATCTGCATGCCATCCTTATAAATCTTAAAAGTTATCTGCCTGCTGCTGAAGCTATTAAACTTTGTAAAGCTATAATTACAGGGACGGAAACACAAACATTGCTTTCTTCTTCATGGAGGTGTTTTAAATTTGTTCTTTGCCATTTCCCTTTACCACAGTAAGCCATCTATACTGAAAGTACCATCCCACCCACTGCGTATGGGAACCACAACTGAGAGGCAAATCTTGAAAGGTGCCATTCAGCTCAGCCAACCATGAGTTAATCAAGTTTTCTTTAAAACATCTAAAAACTCTTTGGATATTTTAATGTAATTTCAACCTAATGAGGTTTCCAGCTCATATGGATGAAGGACACTTCTGCTGTGTGCAATGGGATGCTTGGTGTTGGAGGCATGTGAGGATGATGCTCCAAAACACCCAAAATGCCAGATATTTGTCTGTGTCCCAAGAGAGCACGTCGGCACACCCGCAGAGGCTCTCCCGTCAGTACCACAGGGCTGAATGCTTGTGATTTTGACCTTAGTACTTATCAGACAGTTTTGGAAACTTTTCTTTAGGCACCGAGGCTCTGCACCATTCATGTCTGCATTCCTGGCAAACCCGGGGCTTCTACCATGCTTGTGAAGCTTTAATAATGTTTGCAATATAATTCAGACCCCTCAGAATAGAACAAAAGCTATTGTTTTTAAATAATTCCCTATCATACAGTCCAACCCTTTGAAAAGTCAGATTGGAAGGTCTCCCTCTGGCAACAACCCACTAATTAAAGACTTACATGTATTGTCCAACTTTATTTAAAATCAAAACACTCTCTTTCGCTGTAATACGGGTAATTATGTTACCTAGATAGTCCATTATATGGAAACAGCTTTTCTTACAGAAATATCTCTTCCAAGATGTTACTTCCCCAGGACTAATATGATACCACCTTCTTCTTTTTTACTTTTTTCTTTTTTCTTTCTTCTTTTCTTGCATTAGTAAACTGTCAATTGAGTCCAGAAGTTGAAAAATGTAGCTAAGCCATCCTTACTGCGTGCCCCAGCGCATTTATTTCTATCACACGCAAAGGGATCTTTTCCGATCGATGTTTTCTCTATTTTCTGAGCAATACTCCTTGTTACCTTGCTGTCAGGCTTGAGTACCTACTCTGAGGGGGACCTGAGAATATAATGATATTTTAGTGCTCTGGGGTGAGGGGAGCACATTTGGCTTTCCTGCCCACGCATGAAAGGGATTGCTCCCTCCACAACAAAGTAAGCAAGAACTGAACCCAGGGTCCCATCATCCTCCTACTTGCTAAAGGAAGCTGAAGAGCGCATTTCTACCTTCTTTCTTTTTTCCCTCCATTGTTTTCTCTGAAGTACTTCCTCCTCTGCGGATAAGTTATTTTTACTTGACGTGCCCTTTATAAATATTCCCTAAGGACTCTCAGCTGAAATTGTCTGGTAGTTTAGACAGCTTTTTCCTGTTGTGATATTTAACCTTCTTACTTGCCTAACTTGGTGGCAAAGCTGTTATTTTCAGCTCATCAGAGAAGCTTTTATTTTTGTCTTCTTTTGCCCTTTTTTTTCCTTTATTTTTTTTCTATAGAGCTATGTCGCAGCCTTTGCAATTAATTATAGGCATAAATCCTTTCCAGTTCAGCCAAATTCCATTATAAAACTTATATTTAGCTCCATATAGCTTTGTTTAAAAAAACTGATCTGCCTTGAAAATTTCTAAGGTTTATTTTTTTAAGACAAAGGGCCTTTTAAAGAGCATTCTGAGAAAAAAAAAAATGTTGAAATGGTTCCCCATTTTTAGTAAGTGTCTGAATTTAATTACAATTCTGCTGCTTTTAAAAAGGTTGTAATTTTGCACAGGTCATGAATAATGAAATTTAAAATGAGAAATTTTGGAATAAGACTAGGCATTTTCTGGGAAATTAAGGACAGGTAAGCCATTTATAAGTTTGAATTGCTTTAAAGGTACCTTGTTTGGGGTGCTGACGTACTCAATTTGTTGTCCCTCTTCAAACCCCTCACCCTGAGACTTCACACCTGTAAGTCATTGCTGGATTGCAGCACTTTGAACTTTTAACTGGACTTCCTGCACTGGAGTTTGTTATGTGCAGTTGGGATGGCAGAATAGCCCTTTAAGGAAAGAGACATCTTTTTTATTTACTTTTTTAAAATCCAGAATAATCTGGGGAATATGCCTGAACTGGTGTTTGTAGGCTTAATGTTTTGCTTTATGTTTGATCCGAATAGCCAGGTATAAAATAAATGTGTGTCAGTTCGCAGACCACAGAACAAGTAAGTAGTACTGAAGACGCTGGGTGAACATACTTTGTTTCTAGAGGAGTGAATGTTATGTTTTGTCTGCGTGCACGGACTCAAAAGTTTGATGATCTATGAGAATCTTGGCCAAGAAATTTAATAACTGTGCCATTTTAGAAATAGATGGTATACTTATTTTTAGCCCTGGTGTTTCACAGTGCAGGTGGCAAGGTCACCTTTTAAAGTACAGATACAGCTCTTGTACCAGCTCCCCAGTCTTTCCCCAAAACTTGGCCCCTTCCAGCTGGTGGAGGATTTGTTGAAATGTGGGCAAGTTAAGTCAAGGACAGAGATTTGCCCTAGAAGCAGGGAGTCCTGAGCATGGATCAACACTATTCACACTGTCAAACAAGTAGAAAAAAAAAAAAAGGGAACGAGTGCAATTCTGCTGAATGCAACAGGCGTGTGAAAAAATATTTCTGTTCAGAAAAAGGCTTCCTACTGTGAGAGTGTGTTTGCAAAATCTCATTGGTTCTTGGAAAAACAAAGGGAAAAAACCCCACACTTCCTGTAGCGTTGTCAGGACTTTAAAAAAATAAATTTCAAATCTATGTAAAATAAGTAATTTCATTGTGTTCTATTTCTTGAGATAATGCAATGTAATAGCTGTAGAAATGCAAGTTTCATTTTGATATATACATTCTTAAAAATGTGTCCAACCACCTAGGTAGCAATATTTGCATTAAATGATGCGTACTTAAGACCGTAATGTTTAATGGGATATCATGAGATGTTGTACCAGAAGGTAAAATACAGTGAAAAAACATTGGTTCTTTTAACAAATCAATTTAAACAGAATTTCTAGAAATATAAAACTGCCAACATTATTTTTATGTAATATATTTATTTCAGCAACCAATATACAGATACATATGACATGGAACAATACCATTTCTGGGAGAAAAACGTATCCTATTAGCTAAATGTAAAATGATACTACTGTCATTATTACTACTCCTATTGTCAATTATTACTGTCTGACATTGGAGATGGATGGTGAAAGAAGTCCAGACAAAAATCTCTGAGGACTGAGACTGGAAAACTCCTATTAAAAAAAGGAAAAAAAAAAAAGAGAGAGAGGAAGAAGGAAAAAGAAATCTTGTTTTGGGAGCATTTTTTATGGAAAAGTTCTTTTGCCAGAAAAGTCTTCACCAACCGAACAAGAGAAAGAATACGAATATCCATAGTTTGGCCATATCTCTTAAATTGTTTGGGCTTTCAAAGTACTGGATTGGATGTAAAATCATATAAAATAGAAAAAAGGAAACTTTTTACAATTTTATCTTCATTTCTCTTTCATATCTGAAGTCCAGTCCCTGTTCCATTCCCAACAGATGGATACCTCTTTATTCTCATGGAAAGGAGTGTCTTGATTTTCAAGCACTTCCCAAATGTTGCCTTCAATGGGAAATGTCAGATGTTGACAGATCTGGTCCCATAGGTACATACCTGAATATTGGTGTTCAGCCTGATCTGCCAGCAGATCAAATTCTCGGGTTCTCGAGATTCAACCCCAACAACTCCCCTTCTCTCAACTCTCCCACATAGGCAGCCATAGGTAGATTTTTTTCTGTGGCTCTTCGTTATCCATGATTCAATAGATAGGTGGTAGGCAAGTTAGCTATTATTTATAAGCAGAGCAGATTCAAGGCTTCTTAGAGAGGGGCATTTTGAATTTGAAACCCAAGCTTTTTAAAAGAGTTGAAAAACTTTTTTGCATTCCACGCCCCCCCCCCCACCCCGTAGTTCTCCACATTATGCTATGAAAGACTAAGAAGAAAAATTCATAATATATAGAAACGAGCCCTTGTCGAATCCCACAGCCTTTCACTGATGATTGACCAGTGAAAGGTCAATCTGTGATGGATGATGTGTAGGGTAATCACACAGAAACTGTCAGCAAAGGACTGACTTTAATTTTCCTTGCTAGTTTTCAAAATTACCTATAAAAAGGCAAGTCAGGGATAGTAGATAAAGTGCAAAGTATTTTGTGTACACATATATAGATGGTATATATAAATGTAATATATGGTAATTGTAGAGTTTGCAGTTTGCATTGCAACTTCCCTGCATAAATTGTTCTGCGCATGAATTGTGGTTTTTTTCTTTCCTCCTGACAGCCAGACCACTAAATGAAGACTGTCTTGGAGTTACTGAAGCCAACTGAAACTAGGATATCTGAAATGGCACAGCACAGCCATGGCCATGAAATGCATGCAGGCCCCTTCAAATTGCAGTAGTGAATTGACTGCTCTAATTGCTACAGTCAAAGCTTGCTAATCCTTACTTATGCTGAGTAGTACCATTTTCAGTGAATAGTCTGAATTTAAACATGACATAACAAGTGACGAGAAATTTAATAGAGAATTGAGAATGCCATATGGTAAAGCCTAATGCAGTAGACATGGAGATATCTGTAGGGTGCCCAAGATATCTAAAAATATACTGAGAGACCATTTACAGCAGTAACTAAAAACTACACCACGTACAACTCAAAACAGGGTAAGAAAAGCTGTCTTTGTGAGGATTTTACAGTCTGAGTGCATAAAGACCAAAATAATGGAGAGCTGCTTTAGTTGTTGGGGAATATGACAGGTATCAGGGATCCTGCACGAGGGACGAGTCCTGAGAGTCCTCTCAGCAAGAGAGGGGATTACTGCTAGCACTTAGATCTGCAATATTTTCCTTGTCGTTTTGCCTCGAGAACAAAAGAGTCAGCCACGCTCTTGTGGAAGAAACATTAATGGAGAAAGAAATCAAACTGATTTTCAAACCCCAGCTTTAAGTTGTAGCTGTGGAAGTCAAAACAAAGACATCAACCTTACCCTATACTTCTGACTTTTAAATGAAGCAGGTTTGACCTGCCACTGCCAGGAAGGAATAAATAAAGCAACCCATGAGATTAGCCTCAGAGCCATTTTTGTGACCTTACCTGACCTTTACCTGAAAAGCAGAAAATCCTCCACTCCTGAGTGAGTTTCTTTTCCATAGCAGAACAGACAGAAATATCATCTCTAGTTGTACTATCTAAATATGATTTTTTGTCCCCATTTCTATTAGTATGATAATGCTTCAATATCTTTTCTATTAAAGCCTTATTGTTAAGGAAAAATATTTAACCAGTTTTAGTAATCAACAAGTATATTATTTGAATTTCCCATGGCAACAGAAAACTCTCCTAAGCTATTTTGCTATTTTGTTCTTAAATTTGAGTGTACCTATGAAGTCAATGGGGCAATATTGAAGCTTTTGCAGACCAAATATCTTTCTTTTTTTTTTTTTTTTTTAATACTACGGTGATAGAACTTCAGAAAGTGAAAAAAATGAAAACAAGGGATGATAAATATGGGAAAAGTAGATTGATGAGAAACAGAAAATTTCTCATTAGCTTTGGATTGCATTTCACTCTTATTAACATACCTCAAGATGGTAAGTTGTTGAGCTAGCCCAGAAAATTTGTTGTACAGCGCTTCTGTACAACCAAAAATACCCTATTCAACAACTCTCCATTTTCTTTCTTTGTGTAGTCTGGTCAGAGCTTCTGGAAAACTATCAAGAGGACAATGAAGTGAAAGAAAAGACTCCTACCTGCTTTCGAGATTCAGAGCAAGAAGTAAGAGCTTTTATTAACTCTTAGGGATTAAAAATATACCTGCATATAGCTCCCTATAATTGCAAGAATAGTAATATCACAGCAAGAAGAAAATATTTATGGTTCCTGAGGGCTGTAACTTTGAAAAGATTTAATACCTCCTTGGAAAGATATCTTTGGTGACCGGAACAGTTGCTGTGCTTAATGCTAAATAACGCTTGAATAACATCCAAGACGTAAAATCCATTTGCTTACTACCTTTTGCCATTCTTCTCCTTTCCTACTTCAGAGTCAAATGCCATTGACTTGCAGAGGAACTAGAGGAAGGGTTTTAGTTTTTGTTGTCTTTGTGAGCCTGGAGGTTACGTGGCACAACGCACCCAGTATTGTAGAAGAACAGGAAACCGTGGGTTAAACAAACCCATTGACCTGAAATTTGTCATCAAAAAGCCTGATTTTAGGAATTTTCCTTGATTTTACAGTGACTGTGAAGTTTTGTAGTTCAATTCTCTTAATCCTTTTAAATGCTCTCCTCCCCTACACTCTGTGGATCTGTGCAGAGCCCAGAAACTGTCTGTGGCTTGGTCGATCCCACAGTCCCTGATGTCTTAGGACCATTTTACTAAATGTACAGCAAAACTGGTGAAAACCATCTCCCCAGAGTGCTAACAAATGAACAAAACAACCAGCGTGACATGGAAAAACAGCACTTGTCCTTTGTGAAATTTTTTTAGTTTTTATTTTAGCAGGCCTGGCTTGCAGGAGCAGTGGGCACGAGCTATTCAGATGAGGAGGTGAGTTTCAGGAAGACAGAGTATCTTCAGCTTTCATCAGTTTCCTGACTGCATTGAGGATTTTTCCTTATGCATGGAAAAGGCAATGTCATTTATCCTTGACTGAGAATCACTGATACATTTTAATAATGGAATTAGCTATTCACTGCATTGTAATGACTTGCTTTCAGTAATTTGCCATTAATATGCTTCTACCTGACCAGTACAAACCGTGAATTAAATTGCCACGGGGAAAAATGATGAACCTATTCTTTGATTCCATCTAAAAGCTGACAGTTATATTCTCTTTGCTCATAATAATGTTCATCCCTCTCTTCCCAACAATTTCACTTTAACTTGTCTAAGTTTTCTTTTTAATTCATGAAAAAGGGCAGCATGCAATGTGACCTTCATTTTACCACTTTTAAATTTATAATTTATAAATATTTCAATATCTAATACAAATATATATTAATGTAATTGTATTCTATATAGTTATATAGAAAATTTATAATTGAATAAAATATAATTTCATAGTTATAATTTAACAGTGGTAATAAAAATTACCACTAGTTTATAATTAAGTCTTCCCCCCACCTGCCCACGTCCCCACAATGAAAGGGTTAAGATAACATTAAGGATTCAGTTGAAGCTCACAAAAAAAATCCAATAGGGAGATTATACTGAAAAGCCATTTTTAACATATTGCCTAGTCCAAAGCATATTTCTGGCATATGTCTAATACTATACCTCTATAGATTGTAGTGCTTCCAAGGATATACACCCTTTGCCACAGTCTGACAAGGCACAGATAAACTTTGCTGCCTCTCATAACTGGTCTCTGTCCTCGTGAAAGACAGCTGCTTAAGCTGTTTAAATGGAAAAGCATTCTTACATCTGTGACTCCACCAGCTGTCTGCCTCTCCTCTGAAACCCAGGAAAGGGAATATTTCATGGTAAACTGCAAAGTGCAAATGTTCAAAATACATAAATATGTTCTTTGAATAAGGCAACATATATTGATATTTTTTTTATACATAATGTTTCTTCCTCTCTCTCTCAAACTGTTATCCGTTAGACATTTGTAAAGATCTGAGACATTAGACTCCTTTTTATGCGATATTTTTATGTGCATTGCTAAGTGGTCTGGCTGGAAAACAAGATTATGTGATCTGTATTGCATTTTTGGTACCATCCTTACAGTCGTAAATGCAGCTTATTTGTGATAACAGCAAAGGTTTTGTTAACACATTCCAAGATATAAAATAGCTAACCTTTCCCTGTCACCTGGCACCGAATTATTCCTATCTTAAATCTAATAGTTTTCATTAATAAACGTTGATACAGGAAGGAGTGGAGCAGGACCACAGTCCAAAGGAGAGCTCTGGGCATACGCGTTGGTTTTCCTGCTGTTAGTGGAGGGATGGTGAAAGTGGTGATGGGGTTTCCCATTGCTGGAGTAAGTCACCTCCCTAACGCAAATGGCCACAGCCTCTCCCCCGGGCAGCAGTGCAGCACGTGGCTTCTCAGGGCCACGATGGGGTGGGCAGCAGGACTTTCAGCTGTTGCCCTAGACACCTGCTTGCTTTGTCACTGACTACAACTGGTTCCAGGTGTATGCATTTAATTTAAAGAAGAATTTTGAGACATCTCCCACGTGTCTTTAATAGCACATAAAAGACGCATAGTTTTCACAGTTCAGTATGCTTATGCTGAAAAGACCTAATAAATGATTGTCCTTGGTGCAAACACAGGGCAGACTGCGTTACAAGTATGTCCTAACACATTCTGGCTTTCTCATTATCTTCGTGGACATTAGTGCTCTCCCTATAAATAATTTCTTCTTGCTCCAACTTCTGCTTAACAGGACACATACCTTTTCCATCCCTTTCTACAGTCCTGCAGCGTCCTGCAGTGAGGCAAATATTTTTCTGGTGATGGACAACATCGCATTTGAATAAATCCACCTATAGGTGTTTTTTCTTATTATTATTTCTTGCTTTTTATCTGCTCCTTTTGGAACACAGCACACAGAGTGGGCATGGTAAATAAGTCACTTTTATCAGCGAACATTCCCCCATATTAAATCTCTCATTCATTCTGGAATCTGCAGGCAGCTTAAAATATGCCTTATGTCAGTGCCGTCACAGCCTGGAGACACATTGCAAAGCCAGGAAGAGATTGACTTTCTGATAGCCATCTGTTTGAGATAATAGCATAGAAGGAATGTCAGTCATACTCCCCACATCTACTCCAGCTAGGGAGGAACACAGCCTAATCATTTTTATGGCTAGCATGTGTATATTGGGCAGGACCCCAACTGATAAGCAAATGTGATGATATCGCTCTCTTTCTCTCAATATATATTCATAATATATTTTTCTAAATATCCTGTTGTCTAAAACCATTGCAGCATATACAGGCAATTTTTTCCCCCGAGTATCTCAGGCTAATCACTGGCCACTCACATCAGTACTGGAAAGTTGTCCTCTTCAAGTCACGTAATGCCTCTTCCTTTGCCCCATGGAGTATTAAATGTCTGCACTTTCACAGGTTGTGCACCTTTGCATGGGGAACTGTTAAGTCTTTGAACCTCAGCAGTGGAAAAACGTGTCAGGAAGAGCATTTTAATTGTCCTCTTGATTCTGTGTCTGTTTGTATTTACTCAGACAAGCATGGCAAGGACTTACTTTCCATTTCAGCTGAATCAAACCACAACACCACGCAGTGTTTAATCTCCCCTGTGGCCGTATTTGTACTTTGGAATATTTTCTTATCTAGAACTAAATGCCCTTCAAAACACAACTCCCTTGTTACGTCCCAGTCCGACTACATTGGGCCCAGGAGAGGTTTGCAATGATTCCAAGTGTGAGATTAAGACACAAACAAGGTCAGATGCCACTCACTGCAGGTTTATTGTTGTTCCCCAGCATTAGTCACTGATACGAGTGATAGAGTAAAGGCGGAAGTAGAGGAAAGGCAGTATTACGGAGCACAGCAAGAGTATAGTCACCACCATAGGCCCGACGCAGTCTCAGCGGTCCTTCGGAATTTCAGGTCTGTTCTGCTCCCTTGCCCCTGAGGGCAGTTTCCCAGGGTGTCCTATTGACTAACTCCTTGAAGAGCTGCAATTTTGCTTTCCCAAAATTTAAAGTCATGACATCACTCTTTGCCTGACCCATATCCCTCAGGACTGTGAACTTCACCAGTACATGATCACTGCAGCACAGGCTGCCTCCAATCTTGACGTCACTAATTAGCTCACTTGTGCTGGTGACCATCAGGTCCAGTATCACGTTTGCTCTGGTTGGGTTGTCTATCCTCAATGCGCTCCAGGAGTCTCCTGGATTGGCTACATTTGCTTACTTTAGTTGTGTCTCAGTACCAAAGCAAACTCCTGGCCATGTATCTCCATTTCTCCAGAGCTCACTGACATCTTGCCCCATGGAGTACAGAGTGCCATGAACTACTCTCTTTTGGTCGCTTGCTGCAAATCACTTTCAAATGATCCTGTAGCAGCAGGTTGCATAAACTATGCAATTATTTTTCCCTACATCTATTAATCGAAGAAAAGAAATCTGACGTCAAATGCTTAATTGCAGTAAATCAACAGGATTCCACTGATTTAAATGGAGGCTTGATCGCTTCTCATGTCTGAAGGCTGATTATATTGGTGGTGGTCCATCACACAAAATCTTAGCAATTACCTTACATGAGAATTTTTCGATTTCATTTTCATTGTTAATGGAATATGGTAAGCTTTTGCTTCGAGGAAGTCCTAACATAAATCTGGATTCCAAATCCATTTCTCTGGCTTGCAATGTTCAGCTTTATTAGAAACCATTTGATGTGTCCCTAAATGGTTCTGAGCCACAACATAATAGCAGTTTCACATTCAAAGTGCTGATATTTTATGACATATCTATTATGAAGGCTGTCACTAGCAGATCTCTAACCATTTTGTAATTTCATTCGGGTTTAAATTTGCCTTTGTCATTAACTACAGGCTGCATAAATTCACTAGGATCCATTAAAGACCATAAGTACAGACAGGCTTTAATTGGACAATTTCTTGAGCATGTGTCCTGTAAAAATAATCCTTGAGATGCTGACATTTTTACATAATCTATTTTTGTCTAATATTTCTGATTTCCTGATTAGCTTTCCTTTAGCTTTATGAAACACCTCTAATTTTTGGTGCTGGAGTTTTTACCATTGCCATTATCTCAGAAAAATAAAGAGTTTGCTCCTTTAAAGCCTGGCCATTTTATTTGGTGTGCCAGGTAGGAGGCAGTATGTGAGGATGCTCTTACAGTATGTTTTATTTGGCAGTGAGTAAGGTTAACCTCAGACAGCTGTTTGGTACAATTTTGCCCCATATAGAGAGGAACCTTTCCTTCTCCGTCAGCAGAATGTCTTGGGGAGAAATGTAATGAATTTATTCATTCATTCTACCTGCTCTAAGGTGACCCTGCTCTGGCAAGGGGGGTTGGACCAGAGGATCTCCAGAGGTCCCTTCCAACCCTATGATTCTATGATTCTATGATTCTATGAACAGCTCAAAGTGAGACTCAGCTTATTAGAAAAAAATTTAATACTCTCTCTTCTTGTCAGTAAGAGTTTCTGATATGATTATTAATAAGTATGTTTCACACACAAGGAAATTATATGGCATTTAATGACATGGATGACCAGAATGGCTAAAATTCAGTGAATTCCATAATTATTATCATGCTCTAGAACACTTTAGACAGAGGAAGACATACGTTAGTTGTAAGATGCTCTTTGCATTTCTTTACCTCTTCTGTGGAACAAACTGGCTGTGCATCTGCCTTCAGTGGATGATGGATGCAAGGACATCCTGTATGAGCAAAGGCCACCATGGCTTGGCCAGAGAAGTCTTCTCTTGCCATAATGACTAATTCACTGAATCAGAAATACAGAATCTGATTGATTTTTGAACCTCTAGAAGTTTTCTATGGGAAGTAATCACAGGAAAGTCATACCTACTATACTTGTCATGCTGCAACCAGATGAAATTAGTCAGAAGACTCCTAGGCATATCTTTAAGGAAATCTATTAGTATTTGGCTAGCTCAAAACTGGTATGGTCTTTGAAAAGACTCCTTTTTGTGATGAGAATGGCGAATAGAGGTCTTCCTGAGCAATTAAATAGGAATACGTATATATTAAAATAATGTTTTCTTCTATAACATGAGGAAAGAAATACAATTGAGATTAAAACAATGATACTGTAATCAGTTAATAGCTATATTCACTATTACCTCTGAGCGAACCATATTAGTATTACTAAGCTGTAACTCTTTATTCCAATATTTCATAGAATTATAGAATAATTTAGGTTGGAAAAGACCTTTAAGATCATCGAATCCAACCATAAATGAAATGGTTTAGCCGAAGTGCTGGGAGAAATGATCTATCAGTCTTACCCTACACCTTCTGAACAGGAGCTTCCATAAGGTCTTAGTAACCCAAGACCTATTACAGTGCTTCGTTTTATTTTAGCTTTTCAAGGGAAAGTGAAAAATAAAAAGGAAAACAGAAAAGAAGGAAATGTATGAAACTCCTTTTAAAGAGGTTTTTATAAGGCTTAAAATCTCTTTTTTTAGTTTATTCTTACTTCAGTATTTCTAAAGGTATCGGTACTAAAAAATATGTAAAAAATGTACTAGTGCAGCTGGGGAGAATATGCATTATTAAGATTCTGAGCCAGCAACAAATACCTCACAGTAACACTTTCATCTGCTTATGTGATAAGCATCTGTGGCTTCTTGGCAGTGGAGGTAGATGCGGTATGGAAGGCCTCCAAGTTCAAAGGTGGTCTTTTGTTTTTCCTTCTTATTCTTCACTTACTCTTCCCTTCTCTTTCTTTCCTTCTCATTCACAATATCTCTACTGAGTCTTCTCTTCCTGTCATTATACTTGTGGCTTCAAAAGGCAATTAGGAAAACTAAGCAGTTGTTTTGGGAGGAGCTAAAGCATTTGCAGAGATAAAAAGCTGGATAAAAGGGAGAATACAAAAAGTGGGAATAGAAGAAGTGTATTGTCACACAAGACTGACAATGGAGTATCACAAACACTGGATGGGGGTCCAATGTGGTTCACAGCTATTTAGAAAAATAAACATGTAAAAGCAAGAGACAACTGAGAAATTCCTGGGGGACTTCATGAACATACTTTTTTTTTTTTTCCAGTAAATGATGGTACAAGAACTTTTTGTTTGGAAGTACTATTTAGTGCATGAATGGAGTAATGAATTACTAATTTAATCATTTAGTCATTTTGCTAGATTTTTTTAATTGAAAAAAGCAGCCCAAGAAAAGACAGACTATTGAGCAAAAAGGGTCACGGCATAATTAAGTTTGAAGGGGGACTCCTTCTCCACTAGGGTCAGCTATGAATAGGAAACAGGTTGTTCAAGGCTTTATCCAGGTGGCACTTGTCTTCCTTGGAGTCAAGGCAAGATGCTCACTGATTTCAACAAGACTGAGACTTCAGCTGAGGCCAGTAATTCTGTAATTTACAGAACCTACTAGGCAGGATAGACTTTGAAAAACACCTGCTTCCAAAATGAAATGATACATGTGACTGTAATACAAAAAACCAATGCTTTAGTTTTTCTTTAATACGAATTATTTGAAAAAACCCTATAATTTTATTTTATTAGACATAATTGATCTCTGTCACATAGGAATGTATGGTAATCTACCTGAAAATTTGTCAGCTGTAAGTAAATACAAGGTCTGAAATTTCTTTGTAGCGTTTTCCAAGACTTTTCAGACTATATCCCTAGTTATTGAAATATAATAAAATAGTTCATGTGTCCAAATGTAAAGTGAAAAATAGGCTGCGTTTGTGTAAGACTGACTGACTTAAATAGTAATGTAAATTGAAGTAAACTGTGGCTCATAAATGATGAGGTGAAAAGAGGTAGACGTGATTGCACAGTAGTTGGTATTGAGTCCAAAAAAAGGCAGTTAGGCACACATCATTTAATCAGACTTTCCTGCTTTGAGAAGTTACATGGCACAATCAGCTCAGACACACAGACTGAGATAAATAATGCAAGTGGGTACTCTAATACATTTTAAACAGCTGTCTAGAGGGAAGTATGTTTATTTCTTCAGATACTTTCAAACAAAGATCCAAGTTGCGAAATCTCCTCTTTTTCCTCTGCTTTATGATCATGAGTTTCCTCATGTCCTACAGCATAAGAATTATTTCTTTGTGAAGGAATTCATAGTGGCCTTACTGCTAACAAAGTCTCACAGACTTAAAAAATTATGGACAGACTTCTTCAGTGATGTCCAACCTCCCTGGCCTGCCTTGCCACCAGCCTGGCATAGGTGCTGCTAGAAGCAAAAGCCTTTACTCCATTTTTTACTACAACTTCTGTACTAATAGTAAGAACAATCATTTTATAACATTGTTGACTTGCTGCATATCTGCTGAAAGGCTCTGTAAGATCAAACATCTTGAGTCCATATATTAGATACTATTACTAAATATTTATAAAATTGATAAACATAATTAATATCTTCAAATACGCTTCAAAATTTTGGCTGGAGTTTGACCTTGCTGAGTTTTCTTCACGAGTCAATACACAATTAAGATTGTACGAGGCTGATAGAGGTAACAGGTAAGTTGTAAATATACCCAGAGAGCATTTTACAATTGCCTGATGAAATCAATCTGTTTAGGACAATTTACATTGGCTGAAGAATTGTCTTTGGTTGGTAATTTCTTTGATAAAAGTTCCAATATTCTTCTACCACAACAAATAAATAAATAAATGTTGATGGCGCAGATGAGGCTACTAGAAACTAAGGCTGTTCATGAATGTATTGTAGTAAGCAAAGACAGCGAACTTAGAATAATAAGTATCCACAACAAGTTTTCCTTTGATGTGGCAATGCAATGAAAGGAATAAATGCATGATTAGATTTTCAAAGATTAGAAGGTGAAGAAAGATTTAAATTGAATACTAAATTGGTTTGGAAAGCCTTGAGGAAGCTATGCCCTTCATGTAAAAATTCTTTTTTTGAATTAGCAAGGTGTTTCATCTGCCAGATGAGCATAATTGAGGTAAAGAGTTTATACAGACAGAATAGGAGCAAGCCTTGTCTTTATCCTTTGCACACCCCTTAGCTGCGGTGCCATGTCATTATTCAGCATAAGCAGTCCCAGCTGGAGGCTGGTGAGGAGGTCAGTGTTTGTGAGGAGACATTTAATTTGGCAAGTGGCTAAGTGGAAAGAAACTACCTGTAGCTGAGCCTGCTTGTAAAGGTAGGTACTGAAATTCACAGCCTGTACCCTCTGAGCATAGGGAATGGAAAAGGCTGCAGAAACGAAAAAGTCCAATTAAAGACTCATGCAGACATGACACTCAAATACACCTTTTTGTCAGCAAAAAGTCATTTGGAAAAGAGTTACCTCTAGAATATATGGAAACCATTGCGTTTCTCATCTAACATTAGAAATCCTTTTAGTGCTTATTCATGCATACATATTTTCAACAGCACACAAAATAGTAATACATATAAAAATAATTATATCAAAAAATGGCATAACAGAATTTGGCATTATCAAATTTGCTGTTACTTATCAAAATTCAGATACCTTGAGGATATTTTGGCCAGATGATTTGATGGCTTTCTTGTGGAAGATTGATACCTTCATAGTCAACCTTGTAGAGGATGGTATAACCTTTGGTTATGTGAGATGACAAACTAACAGTTCAGTTAAGCGGTGAATGAGCAGACAAACTGAATTTAGAACGAAGCATGCAAAGTATCACTTAATAAGTTTCAATCTATGATCACCTGCAAATCAAAGGATCCTTGTTTTTATTCTCTTTCATTTTAACTGTGATGAGTGAGGTGAAGATCAGTTTCCAGGAACTTGCTGTTGAAAAGAAATGGGCAGCCAAGGGAGCCAGTGGGTAGAAACTACTTTTCCCGGGTATCTGGCACAATTGGATTAATTTATCAATGACTGAGCTCAAATGTTGCAGCTAAACCACAGCTAAACCACTTTTCCAATTTTTTTTTGCACAGTTTTCAGTAACAAAGGTGATAATAATGAAATAACTTTTTGTGACTTACTTAAGGAACTTTAGACAGATCCGACCTTTGCCAAGTAACAAGCAACTAAACAGTCTCTATGAGGTGTCATAAGGTAGAGACTCAGCAACTGAATCATCTGAAAAGATTTTAAAACATGTGTCTTATTTGGTTGAAGAAAAGTTTTTTAGAACTGTATTTAGGATTATTAATAAAGAATAATTAGGGTTTTTTTTATAATCAGGAAAAAACCCAAAATAACAATAAATCCTTGTAATTTGGCTGATACTTATCAGTAAATAGTTAAATTAAAATAATTTAATCTTCACAAATAATCAGACAAAGCACACACACAAACGAGCTAAACATTTCATTTGTATTTCCCATACAATACAAAACAGTGCATTTCTTCTTCTAAAGCGTAGAATTCAGCTGGAAAACCAGTGGCTCTATTGTTTCACAGGAACATTACTCCCACCAGTTACCACATCAAAATTAGCCCTGGAGAGAAGAAATAAGAGCCAACGTGAAGCACTTTCCATACAAATAAAAAACGTCAAACTTTTAATTTACACCTTTGTCTATGGGTTTACGGGATAATTAATGATCTGTTTTATTTTTCAGTTCCCTTTTGTAATGCGAATGCAATGCCACTAAAGTGGCTAGGTGGAGGTGAATGAGAAATTCATCTGACATTAGAAACACTTCGTATTATTCTCCCTAAATAATCCATGGTAAGAAGTGCCCTCTTAAATCGGGTTCTCTGAATTAATGTTCCAGAGCTATCTTCTCTCCATTAGCTGTTTATGGAATGAGGTTCCTAATTTAAAAGCAGTGAATAAGCTAGTTGAGGTCTTCTGTTGCAGCAAGAAAACATCAATGAATCTATAGTGTTTTTTCTGAGATCTCGCCTTATAATTTGGAAAATCTCAGTATTTTAACCTCTGTTTCATACAAAATTAAATTTCTACTGTCACTGCGTGAAATTCTCCTTTAGTACAAATAGATCAAACAACAGATGGTAGAAAAAACACTAAAATCACCTTCTTAATATAAAGAAATAAATGTTTTCATGCCTATCAGTGGCTATCATTTTTCCTTCCAATGATTCATGCCTGCACTGGACAATATTTTTTGCCTACCTTAGATGTTTAAAAGACGTGAAAATGATTCTGCTTATTGATTTCCCTTCATACTTAGCAGATAAATCAATAGGATGTGAAGATGAGGCTCCATTAAAATGATTTCTGGTGACATCACCTTTGCCTGAAAGTTTCCACAATAATGACCCTTGAGTTTCTCTGAGAGAGGTCATTCAAAGGAACGCAGTAAAATCATATGTGTCTTGTGGGTTTAATTTCTTCTTTTAGAATACTTTTATCTCTTAGTTAGTATTTCTGCTACGATGTAGGTATAACTTGTTCAGATAAAACAGAAAGCAGAAGAAAGGAAAAAAACCCACCAGGCAGGTTATTTCATTGTGCATGTTAAATAACCCCAACTGACCTTACCTCACAAATATATGACTCCTGTAGTCTAATACAAGAAAACCCATAATATAAATGTCTGTCAAAAGGGCTATATATACACAGTGGTATAGAGATGCCAAAGATGTATTAATCTTTGTGAAATTCTTGTGGAAGCTGCAATAATTACTGTAGAAGAGTACCTAATGGCAAAACTTTTGCAAGCTTTGTTCCCTGGAAGATTATTAACCAGAAGGATCCCTGAAAAGGGTCTGGTCACCAGATTACACAACACACAGGCTGATGTTTTTGCGGTAAACACCATTTTACCATTGTCCCGATTGCCGTAAGAAGTACCTCCTCAGGGATGTAGATCCCTCACTGCAAGACATTGTAGGAAGAGCAAAAGGAAGGTCCACATACAAAACTTTCTGCAACCTGTGTGACACAAGAGGTGACGGAGAGGTACTGGAAGGGTGTAGATGGATGTTACTCAGACAAATAAAAAATTATATCACGACCTAAGTACTACTGAAATTATGTTATAAACTTTACGTTCAAAGAAAATTTGAAAGGTGACATGAAAGGGTTATGGCGTGAGATGGCTTTGCATTGTCTATTGACTTTTTTAGTCACCAGTGGACAATACCACTGTTCCTTGCAAGAGAGCTATCAGGGCTTGGGATTGAAGAACTATGCTTAAGCAAATTTAGGTTGACCTCAGGTCAACATCCTTAAGCCGCAAGAAAAACTGGTAGAAATTCTCTTTTTTAACAGAAGAGAGTGAGATGGAATTGAGATGTAGATCAGGTAATCATATAGTCGAAGATGGTTTTGTTTGTGGGATTAAAAAGAGAATCCTGTGGAGAAAGGATGACTGAATAAATAGTTTGGAGGAGAACTAGGAGAAAATTGAATCATCAGGGAAGGGCGATATTTCAAGGAAAAGAGAATGGTGGCAGTATTGAAGGCAGCTGTCAGGTCGTAGAGATGAAGACAGAGTACAGGTTCTGGGACTTGGCTAAGAATAGGCCATTAAAAATTTTGGCATGAGTGCTTTGAATTGATCGAGTGGAAAGGATGCAA
>VYZM01010727.1:24529-51221 GCA_013398915.1 Dromas ardeola | reverse complement strand
ACACATTCTATGATTCTATGGTTATCTGTTGCATGAAAACTATGGCCATACGGTACTGCCAGATAACTGTTCTGCAATGACTGTCTTTTTAGGAACAGGGTTGCTACTCACAGAAAACAATCTGGAAAGCCAAAGGTTTTTAAAGAGACACTAATCAAAGTTAATTACAGAGTCAGTAAAATACTTAATGGTTAGCTTTGCTAATTATCTAGTGGTAGAATATGTGGGGGAAACATTAGCTTAGATGGCAACCTTATGCTCAACCAGACTGGAAGATAATCCATGTCAGAAGACAAGAATGTGCAAGACGCTGAAGCAATGGTGACCACCATCGTATACTCCTCGCTATCTTGTCTGCATGGAACTGCATGCCACAATTTCACACAACTGAGGCTTTCAACACCCACTCACTGTCTGTGTTTCTCCATGTACAGACATGAGTATGCACACACACATTACCTCTGTTGGCTTCTGTGCAGAGTCTCTGTCCTGTTTGAGAAAGATTAAGACATTTAAAAAGTCATGGTTTATAGCCAGTATTCAATTAATTATGGTTACCCTGAGTTAAATTCTGACTTAAATACCCTTCCCCGCCTATTCCTTTTTCCCCAAAAAATCAGTCTCTTCAGAGCTGTATTTCACACAGATTAATTCTTGCTTTCTTTGAGGTCAGTGAGCTGACATAAAAATACAGTTGTTTTGGTTTACTTTGTAAAGGATTAGCTGTGCATAGAATTAGCGACATACAGTCTGTTAAGGCACTAATAAGCACAGCTGGCTGAGGGGACCCAAAGCAGGAATCAGACAGGGTAGAAGCAAAGTAGGTAAAACATCCACAGCCTCCACTCCCTGGCTGTCCAAGCAAACAAAAAAATCCCCAACCCATGATGAACTCTAGCTCTCATCAACAAGTTCTGGTTACATTTTCAGTCCTGTTATCCCTCCTGAGCTGTTAGGCACAGCTCAGCACTTGGGTATCAGGGAACTCAGCAGCTTTTAGTTTAGGATGTCAAAAAAGAGCACAGGAATTGCCCTGATTTGATGACATTGTTAGAGGCCAGCTGCTTTTGGTCACTTAAAAGAGACCTAAACTGAAGCCATCACCAGACATACAAAGGCTCAGTGTTTTGTTCTCAATCACCTAAAACATATAGTCATTCCACACCGTATTTTATAATGCATTAATTACATGGCCTTCCAAAATTCACCTTAAACACAGGTAGGAAGTGGTAGTGGGACTTACTTTCTTCTTGTCTTAAATCAGAAAATCCTATCAACTAAAAAAAATACCTCGTTATCTGAGAAAAAACACAGTGAGAGAGTCTCAGGTAAAAGCCTCATGCAAAAACGACAACAAAAAAAGGCTCCTGTGTTTTCACAGACAAACTTTCTCCTTTAATGAAATCTGAAAGAAGTCACATGTACACGACCATTGCTAACACGTGGCATAAGGAGCCCTAGTCTGACACAGAATTTCTCAGAAGGCTGCAACTGAGCATCCACGGGGTCACTGCCACAACAGAGACATCACCCCCATTTCTAAGGCTATGAGAGGAAGCAAGAGATCAAACCAACTGTTTCGGATGTCTCTTTTCTCAAACTGCTCAGACTGCTGGACTTCTGCAGTGAAGAAGTTCTGAAACAACAACATAAAAACCAAGCCAAGTTACCGGAATTAAATTTGCTAAAATAAAACACACTCAGGGATCAGCTTTAAAGAAAGCATTACAACACATGATGAGATATACTAAAAACAAAGACATTTTGAATTAAGGCAATCAAGACACTAATCAGAGCCCATGAAATTTGATAAGATAGTGTAAGAACTTCCACATCGTAATTACTGCTGCTAATGCTTCAGTGATGCGATGCCTACCTTTGGATATTTTTGGCTTCTTATTTAACACGATATTTTCAGAAGCACAAGCAGAATTTACACAGGCGAAGGAAGTGATATAAACAAAAGATATGAAAAACAGTATTTTTAGCAACAGGCTTCTGACTAATTTAATCCTTAAAGAAGCCAAGCATGTGTGTTTTAGTATTCTATCTTCAGTTCCATCCGCCATTTGGACCAGATATCCCCCAATTTCTGGTGGGATTTACAGTCTAGAACTCTTAAGTCTGGTTGAAAAGAAAGTTACCATTAAAGTTTTTCCCACAACCAGATATAAATTAAGAGCAATTTCACTGAATATTACAAAGTTACCTATCTTCATACCAACATAAGGGGAATAGACTTGTCTTTGGGAATATTCTCATGGCACTAAGACACTCAAAATAAAAGCAGCTGCTGAGCCTCACATGGTGTACCAGACAAACCCTGTTGACTTAGGCTTCTTACTAATAAATCTCTTTGACCCAACTTCCAAGTTAGAAATAGTCCTACTGATTTCCCTTAGGAACATGGCTATGTGGCAGAAAGTAAAATTATTTTCTCATTGTGGTCAGCTGATCACCTTTACCCCACTATCAAAAGAAAAAAAGCAAATCACGTGCGCATGTCCTATGGAAAATGGTAAATTTCAAAGTATATTGACAGTCTACAACCCAATTAGAGATACTTCACAATATGAAAGAAATTAACTGCACATGTGCACAGATAAAGCACTGGAAAATAATGATCATGAAAACAGAGGACATAAGCAGAAAACTACAACCACTAAATACCATCTTGGGCAGAATTAGTTTACATATTTACACATGTATGTAAAATATCGGGGGTGCGTTGGGGGGGTTTCAAGTTGACAATCACATATAAATATGTTTCCTAAACATTTTTGATTATGATACTTACACTGGACTATCACACAGCTGAGTTTCTGAGGAGGAACCTGTTGATCTTCCTGCACTGTAGAACGAAAAAAAAAATATGAAAAAAGTAAGGCATATGGGGATCCCATCCAAATACTTTGCTGATACAGAAATTGTATCATTTCAGGCTGCTTTAATCCTGTTTTCAGCTGTTATGGTACTAACCTATGGCAAATTTTCCCCTCTACGGTGGCAAATCTTGCAAAAGATAAAGGACAAAGGTGAGCTCAAGAGCCCCAGGAAAGACAACTTGCACTGTAAGTTGATGACAATACTGCACTATTCAGCTTAAATAAATGCAGAGGTTACAGCATGCGCAGGGTCTGCAGCAGCACCAAGTAGTGGAGGTCACCGACTCCCTGTGAGTGTCGCCCATAGTGCGTGGCATTTTGCTGCAGGTTAGTGCTTTGTTTGTTTTTTTCCGAGATGGGACATAGATGAAATCCCTGCTGGTGATGGCTAGAGCTGCATGAGGCACAGCACAGCAGAAACCAAGCAGAGCTGGTCTTCTGGTTAGGATGCTTTCCTTGACTGGAACTGGAAAAATCACATCAACTTGTGCTTAAACTGATTTTTCACATTGAGATAGATGACTGTTTTAAGCCAACAATATTCCCTTGCCTCTGGATTCTTAGTATTTGATACTCATTTAGATAAAGCCAGGGATCTGGACCCAGAAGAAAAAACCCTAGCACAGCCTTTGTGTAGCTGCGAGTCTGGTGTGCTTTTCAGTACTCCTTGCAGTGCCAGTCCAGATCTGCACGGGTCAGGTTTCCTCACCCGGGCAAGGAGGGTGCAGGCTTAGAAATGCTGGAGGAAGCTGTCATCCAGTTCTCACCCAGGAAGCTGCCACTGGGTTCACGCATGAGGGCCCCGGGGTGCCACAGCTCAGGCACAGCCCTAGGGTGCAGCCACGCATCCCCACCCCGGCTTCCCTGGGAAGCTGTGCCTACACATTTTGTCTGGCTTTCAAAATCTCAGGCAGGGCTCTCATGAGAGTGAGTGAAGAAATATCTTTGCATTTCATCATGCCAAAAGACAGCAGCAAGCATATCTCTTTCTCTTGGTCTTTTGAAATGCTGATTTGGTTTCTTTCTGAGGTTCCATTAATAGCTCAAGGTTAGAGCTGGACAGTCCTTTTGTGGCACTTTTGGCAATGCCTTACACCAATCTTTAGCAACTGTGGAGAATGTCTGAATGCAAATCATTAGGAATGCATTTGTGCTAGCACAACCAACACTACCTCAGCCAGACCTAGATGACGTAAACCTAGATAAAAATAATGATTCTGTGTCCTTCGTTACATTAGATCAGTTTTTCTCTCCTGTTAATTTCTTGCAAAGCAGCTGGTATAGAGTATGAGTGCTGCTACAAGCAACGGCAACCAAATTAATACTTGCTTACTGAAAAAGATTTAATCAATGCACTTGATAACACAAACATAAGCGTAGCTTGCTATAGCTAGTCAAGTGAATGCTAGCCTTGTTTAAGTGACTTAATGACTTGGCTGATAGATTATTACTCTCACTAAACATCACAGAATATTGGATTTGAAACTGAAAAAACACATGGAAACAATAATACCTTATTTCACTTGCAGGATCTGGCCTTGGCTGTGTTTTCACTTTCTCTGCAACAGTTTCTGAGCTCTTGGATGTTGATGAAAAAGAAGGGATTGAAATCTGCAAAATACTGGTGTGGATCTGTAAGGAATTCTAAAAAGAATGAAGAATACATGTTACACTGTTTTGAGCTGAAATTAAGCAGTCATAAATGAAAAAAGAGTAACAGATAAATAGGAAAAGAAGGATCTGAAATAAGATTTTTAAAAGTTATTTTTTTCTTTCTTTCTATTGTAATACAATGATTTACTACTAGAAAGATGGCACTGAAGATAAAACATGAATCACTGCACAGATAAGCTACAGCATAGACAAAAATCTCACAAGTCTCCCAAAGCTGCCTGCTAAATCTCTACCACAGACCCCATGAAGGGTTGTTCACTTTTCAGGTTTAGTCCTGTCCTCAGCCACTCAGAGAATACCAAAAGGCTGCTAAACATTTAATTTAATTTAGTTTTCTTCATAATGTGTTCATGCAGTTTAGTTAAGTAAGTCAAATCCCTGCTCTGACTCAGAGCTTTAAGAGAAGAGATCAATAGTTTTATTACTGGAAAATGTGACTGTAAAAATCAGAGACTGGACCACAACCTACTTGTCACTTAACTGAATGGATGTAATGATGATTGCATCCTTTTAAATATGTCAGGATATACTAAGTAAGTCCCAACATGTCTACTTCAAGTTCCAGACAAATTAAATGCAGCTCCGAAAACAGCTATGTTTGATATGAAAAGTAATTTCTATGTTTGATAGGAAAAGCAGTTTAGACCCATTCTCATGACAAATACAGCTATTTGCTGTCTCCTGACTCCATTTGATGATTAAGAAAAATAAATTTAACTGAACTCAAATGAAACTCCTCAGCAGCTTTCACAAGAAAACTACATTCTCCTAAAGGATATGGGGCATTACTAAAAACTGTGCAACCCAGAAAAAAATCTTCTTAGAAACTTGAGTTTTGGCATCTGCAATATGAATACAGCACAAGCAATGTTTTCAAGGAGCGATGGCATTAAATGAGGAAGAAAAAAAGATACCTCTTCATGAATATTCATGTTAAACTCATCGTGGACTGGAGATGCTGTTACTGGAGTTGGGGATGGGCTTTTCTCTGGGTCAGTCAGACTTGGTGTGTCCAATAAAACTGTGGAAACAGACCCTGAATTCAAGAAGTCTTCATTGTCACTTTCCTTGCCTGAAGGCAGAGAAGATGGAAACTTGTTGGCTATACTTCTAGATACATGATGACCCTTGCTCCCATGCAAGGCACAGCTGGCGTGCTCATTTATGGGCCAAAAAGGGATGAGGCCAGGATTATTAATTTTTTTTAAGAAAGACTACAATAGGAGAAGGGGAGTCATTGCCAAATGTCACTTCCCAATTCAACCACCACAACATATCAGGGTTGGAGCAGAGGGAGGACATACATCTGACAGCAAAAAGCCCAGCAAATACCGTCAGGGCATTTAGTGGTATCAGTTTCAACAAGCTGAATAAACTGGAGTAGTTATTTCCTGTCCCACGTTCTGCAATTTCATACTAAATACTTATTTTCCCTTATTCACTAGGGAAAGGCCAAGCATGAAGTCTGCCTGAAACTTAAGATGTCTCTATGGTATCTTCAAGTTACCCATAGGAGAAATGCAGCCCACTGCACAGCAGTCTAACACCAGCTTTTAAGTGACTACATTATGTTTGCAGACTGCCACAAAATGAGCATGTCTCATGTAGTTAATGCCGTAGCCCACACCAGCATCTGGCATCCTCTGCTCCAAATGAGCAACTTGCTGCTCCTGAACTGCCTCAGTACTACCAAAAGGCTTGGCTTTCCACACTTGCCAGTGATACCAGAGTACTGCCACTGAAAGAAGAAGTTAAAGGCAACCAATATTTTCTAAAAAGTGAGCAGAAACCTAGCACTGATTGCCAAAGATCTGATGCAAATACAAACCAGTCTGTTCACTGCAAAAACCTCTCTTGCCCATTCTTCACTGCTTGATATCTCTGTCCATGCTCCATGAATTGACCATAAAGCACAGTTCCCAGAGACTCGAGGTCTGTTTTAACATAGTCTGTCTTTGAAAGCATAGCACTGCATGAAAGAGCAATACCTAGTAAAAAAATGCTACTCCTCTTCAACACTCAGCATTGTATTTTGCCCTCATCACCACCTTTCCTATTCCCTCACTGGTAATGTGCTTTCCCAGCCTTGCAGATAGAAGACATGCAGCTGTGTCCTTAGTGCCCCTCAGTGGTTTCGAGGAAGGAGAGGCCCTCACATACCAAGATCCAAAGCCCACAGTTTTCAGCGCAGCATGCTCTGGCGCATGCCAGCTCCCATCCAGGTTTATGTCCTGGACAAGAAGAAGGACCAAAAAAAAAGCTGGACCAAAAGAAGCTGCTTCCTGACCCCACCCCTGCACCCACCTCAGGGCTGCAGTGCTTGTGTGGGAGCAGGACAGGCAGCTGGAGACCATGGGCAAGGGCTTTCACATGGTCCTGTAAATCAGCCAGTGCCCTCAGGAGCAGAGGTCAGGATCTCATTGCTGCAATCACTGCCTCCCTGCAGGGATGGCCTCTCAAAAGTCAGGCAGAAGCAAAGAGGGGTCCAGGAACCTCTCTTTTCCCTGGCTCTTAGACCCAGTCCCGACAGCATGTCCAGATGGGGCTCTGCCCCCCGCTTTTCCTGTCTTGGCCCAAGACAGCAGACCCAAGAGCCCAACCATGAATTCATCATCACAAAAATACACATTTTGCCTCCTTGCTCATTTCTGGCTATTGACAATCTTCACTCTTTGAAAGGATCCCTGGGGGCTCCTACATCCCTCTCCTAGCAAGATGTCCACCTCCAACATTTGCACACACAACAAAAGCCACAAGCCTTATCTGTCTTAAAGAATGCTCAGGCAATGAGCTTGGGTCAGTTCAAGGTCTGGGGAAGGCTGGGTTGGATTTCTCTGGCCTTCAGAGGACTCAATGACAAAAGGAGGTTTCCATAAGGCAGTAATACAACACTGGTGCACAGACTTTAAAGTTGTGCATACATTATATGTGTATACATTATCAGAATGCTAACATCCAAAATTTGTTGAGGACAGCTCTTTCAGACGACAGTGACCTGCAAAATCCAACCTGAGTGCTGAAAGAATAGAACGATGCAGGGAAAAAACCCACCAGGCCAGGATTATTGCTGTAAAGGCAGACGCTCATTTTCTAACATCTAAGAGTTTTCATCTGAAAACCCAGAACCATTTCAGCATAATGTTCTCCATGTGTTATTTTTCATTTTCTTTTAAGGGAGAAAGGAGAGAGGATAGGGTATTCGATGCAATTACATCAAACTGATGACCACCTCAACATTTATCACCTTTGGGGATCAGAACCTCCTGGATCTGGAAACCTCCACCAGTCTTGGAACATACGGAATGGACCATGACATGTTATGATATTTATTATAGCTACCATTTCAGCCACACAGTTAAGCTCATTATCTGGTGGCAGAGAAGGCTTTTCTTTTTTGGGGTATGTGAAAAAAGACTGGTAGGAAAAGCCAGCCTGGCCCCCACTGCGATAAGGAAGGAGAACTATTCCACAGCTGCTGCTGGTCCATTACATGTCAAAGATGTAGTGTGTCCTTGCCACAGACCTGGCAACACATCCACTTTGCTACAGACATTTTTGCAGCTCTTGGGCATTGCTATTACAGTGCGCACAGCTGCTGGGGCGGTACTTGTTTGGCTTGTAGAAATGTGCATGCTCAGGCACTGCTCTGCTCAGCTACAACTCCCTCCCCAGGAACACATGCAAGAGGGGAACAGCAATTTTATAGCAGCCAGCCCTGAAAGGCATCTCAGGAAGCTATGGAAAGAGCGTGAGAACTAATTTTACAAGGGGGAAATAAGCAACGTAACAATAATAGTTACTACTACCAGATGGTAAATGGGATCCAAATGTGCATCTGCCTGGACAAAAAAGGCAATTTACCAGTTCACACCCGTTGAAGAACTGACTGTTACTCTACCTAAGAGACAATTCAAAGATGGTTAAGTCTAAGACTCAATATAACACTATGCAATGCACCTAGAGATTAAATGAGAGCAGAGTTTAATTTTTTTTGATTGTACAATACCTTTTTTACCTTGAGCCAATATCACCATGTCTTGAACTTTCTTGTACCTATTCAGAGATTGCCGAAGCTCTTCTATCTTCCGATCCTAAAATAAAGCAAAGTTGTGACTGTGCTTCTTCCTTCCGGAAATACAAAAAAAAGAAATACAAATACTAGATATTCTTCAGTTTAATTGGTTGTGAAACTAAAGGAAATGTTAAGAGTGGGTGGGACAGGACCCAGAACCCTGAGAGGTTTTGAAACATCAAAACTTCTGTTTAGCAAATGCTATCATCTGGTTGATCACCAGAATTGTCCCAGCCTTGAAAGTGGATTTCAGCTCCCTCTTTAAGTCAAAGGCAGAGTATAATAAATTTAGCATGTACAAAGAAAGCAGTAATCAAAAGGTTTAGGGCTTTGTTGATCAAAAGAAAACATCCTGCAAAATCCGCATGCATATGAATGTGCAAAACCATACATGAAAACAATTCATACTTTACAGAAAGCCCTTTTGGAAATGCAGCCTGTGATATCTCATGGGACTTGTATGGAACTCTTTACATTTTCAGAACATGCTGTAAATTGCAGTCCCACTGAACTGAATGACACAACAGTGTACGGACTCTGTGTACATGCGACAGAGCTCATAAATGCTCAGTTATAGTCCCTTAAAAGCACTGCAGTGCTTCTGACTATAGTGAAACATTGATTCTTAAAAATTTGATTTTTAATTGAATTGTGACAAGTTCATATGTGAAGATTTTCTTAGAGATTCAACTCAAATCCGATGATTACTGAAAAAATAATGACTTTGCTACCTTCTCTTCATTTGCTGCCATTAGAGATTCTACTGCCTTCTTCATTTTCTGTACCTCTATATCTAAAAACACAATACAGTTCTCTAAGTCAATTTAAATTAGACAGTGTAAGGAAATAAGAAAAACAAAAAACCTAGAAGCAACTTGATAATATCGAAAGTAAATTTACAAATTAAAAGACAAAACATAAGCCACTTAAACTCTAATTTAGATGGAAATATATAGAAGAAAACCCTTTTTCTTCAAAACCTTTTTTCTGACATTTTTATCATGGAAATGGCGAAATTCAGGAAAATTTCCTCAGCCTTAGGAAAATGGAAAAGTCAGGAGTAAAATTACTGCTTGACTTTCACGATTTCCCTCTTTCAAATAATCAAATAATTGCAAAACAAAAAGTCCAAAATATAAAATACTACATTTGGAGTGCAATAAAACACATCCTCATTACAACAGTCAACAAAGACCCCAAACGACATCTCAAAAACCCACTATACAAAGCAATAGGATTAATGTAGATATGATGAAGAAAGCATTGTGCAGTGATGCTTAGTCTTAATTCAGTATGGATGTAGAAGTGAGGACAGCACAATAGAATGATACAAGTATTTGCTGTGATGAGCAGTCATGCTAGAATATATATTGTAGTTCAGACTTGGAAAAGGTTCCTGATATAGACATCAGTGTTCTGTGCTTCCTCTATAACCCTTATTTACACAGAAGTATAAATACATGGAAACATTTATGTTCTAACCAGGTTAGATTTTGGAAGTGTTGTGGACTAGAAATTCAAAAAGAATGGAAATGATCTCCATTTTTGCTAAAAATCTACCTTGCATAAATGAAGTAAACTTTAACTTTCATTACAAACATAGGCAGGTGGCCAAATTCACCGGCAAGAAAGCATTTTACCTGGTTTCAATTTCCTAAAATTTCTCAGAAAACAGAGTAGGAAGAACATTTTCCTCCTTAATGAAATGCAAGAAGAAAACAAGCTGCCTGGCTGGCTTTCTAGATAAAAGACATTTAGACACATTGGGATAAAACTGCAACTGATCCAGTTCCAATGATTTTCACTCAGTTACGCTAACAGAAAATCTGGTTTACTGGATTGTGACTGCATTTCATTGAGAGGCAACTGTTTTGTGAGTCTCCATGAGACCAAATCTTTCTTTGCCTATCAGCTTTTCTTCAGAAAACTTTTTATTTCAAGTGTGATATATCCACCCTTATTCTCAAATTTTACTTGCCTTAGTTTAACTAAGGGTTATAGATGATGCAACCTAACAATGTTTATTAAAGCAGTTTTGCAAACACATGCAGAAAGCTATTCTGAAATGCACTTCTGAAATGCAAATGCTTGTGGAAAGATACCAGAAACCTTACTTTTATCTTTGAGCTTCTTCTTACAATTTTCATCTGTGCAGGAAAATCCATTGGATTTGAAATTAGCATGAAGGTTATGACATTAAATAACTTTTAAGGAGTCAGCTATTCCTTATCTATTATTGTAGAAGCAAGCAGTTCATGGCTTCAGCCTGCACTCCCCCGGTGCTAACATTTGTAATGACACAAAATAGTCTCACTGCTCTCATACACAACTACCTGACTCAAGGATATATTTTTCAACTGCATGTTTTCACTTGTAAAGCCTCAGAAAAGGCTTACGCCAATAGATTACTCTTAAGCTAACACTTTACTGGCAAAAGCCATCTAAGCGTTAACGTATGCGTATTTGTTCAGAAAGTACAATTCAGCTAATGGGGCAAATAACCTGTGTTATCTGTAAACAGCATTACTTAATATTGGTCCACGTCGGAAAAAACATGGTTCACCATGGCAGAAGCTGAGCTATACTGAAAACTAAACTAAAGCTGAGAACCAGAGGGTAATGGAAGTTCAATGTACACAGCAGCTCCCAGGAACAAAAGCCCCATATAAGTAGTCATAAATGCAATAAAGTCAGACCTTGTTCACATTTAAATGTTATAAAAAAACCCCAAACAAACGAATCATGCTTCAATGTGGTCATTTTTAGTGATCTTATGCGGTGTTTTGAAAACAGATCATTTTATTAAACAAAATGTGACAATCTACACACAGCATTTTCCTCCTCAGGTCAGGAGCGGAGACTAATCTCTTGTGGCTTTATTTTTCTAAAAAACATACTTTAAAAGCACAATCTTAAAACCAGAAATAACTATCAGTGAGATACATTCAGAATTGAAATTGCAGCAGGTCAAAAAAGTCTGTGGAAAATTTTTGTGAGGCTTTAAAGAAAAATTTCTATTTTTAAATAAGTTCCCCAATTTAAGTTTCCCCCCAAATAAATACTGATATTGTTTCTTCTGTGCAAGCAAATAAAAGAATTATCCGACATGTAAATTTCTGTGCTAATTCAAGCTTAATTACGATTTAGACTTAACCAATGCACAAATCCAGAACCAGTCCTCAATTTCACCCACTTACAGCCAGGTCCACATTGAAGAATTGCTGGTACACATCATACTTTGGTTTGCAGTATGGGTCTTCCCCTTCCTTACCAGTAAGGCGTGTACAACCAAAGTCCAGCATAGATACCCACACAGAAAGTTTCCTTCTCAATATAATCTTTTTGGGGAGCTTGTTGAAATTAGTTTAAGGATTTCTTTGACAATATAAACTACATCTTTTGAGGCACCATGCAAGGCACATAAAGAGCTAACTAGGGATTACTTCAGCCCGTTTAAAGTTGATCAAGAACTTGCTATGACAGTAGGTTCAGCAGTTGCATCGTGAACACCCACTAAACGTCTTAAAAGAAGTAAACACGAAGATAGAAAGTATATGAAAATTGAGGCTTTTATCTATTATTTCCTGTACAAACATTCATGGAAGCATGACCTCAGATGAGGTAACTGAGGAGGACACAGTGAGAGAGCCTCCCTTCTTACCTCTGTCCAGTATTTCAATTCCTTCTCCTTTCAGCTTGAAAACCAGTTTTTCTTGCAACCTTTTTACCTCGGCTTCCTTCTGCTCCAGTTTGTCTTTCAAAGCTGCTAGCTCATCCTATAACAGACACAGAATCACTCAGTGACAGTTTCCACACGCATCTGAGACATATCCAAAATTCCTTCCTATGAAGTGCAGTGGACAGGTCCTCAGCTGGTGGAAATGACTGAGGGTTCCCTGACATTTACACTGGCTGAGGGTACACCGACCAAACGGCCTCTGAACATCACAACAGACCACTGAGACTGTAAGGGGCCAAAACCAGGGGGCCTATGATCTGAAAGTGTCGGTCTCAATGTGTAATTGAAAAGAGATTTTACATCTAAATTTAAAAAAAGAAAGAGTAAAGCAATAAAAGCACTTTTCTGATTTATTTAACCTTGCAGAGACAGAAAAAGTGCAGGTGATAAGGCTGAATGCTAAAATTTATGAACACTTATTTTGTTATTTATAGGGCATTTGCACGTTCAAAGCTGGACAATTATGGAATTGTGCTTACACCAGGTTGAGGACAGTTTCAGAAATAAAAACTGCTTCTATGAAAGGAAAATCAATCACGACACCATCAAGCACATAAACACATAATGGAAAGCAGATCAGAAAAAAATGTGGTACTCCTACCACAGCTTGGGTTTGCTGATCAAGCATTAGGAAAGGAAGCTTTGAGTTGAGATTCAAGGGAATAAGACAGATGGCGTTTGGGGGAGTTGGGGTGTATTAGACAAATGCCGTCAAATTTTAAGTTAGATCTAACCACCTGCACTAGCAAGTGACTGGCACAGATCCATGCACTTAACTTTTTAAAATTTGAGTCAAATCCTACCCAGATTGGTAACATGGTTCTTTGATGTCCAAGGATATCTTGTGCAACAGCATCATCAAGACAGGACCCTCAGTGCAAATGTACCCAACTCTGAAAATTTGGTTTGTTCAGTTTGTAAACAAAACAAGGCAAGACTCATAATTTTGGCATTTACTGAAGTTTTAAATCCTTAAAGGAATAAACCAAACTAGAATACTGTGGCTTAGGTATATTCTTGAGCTTCTCTCAAAAGATACGTTGCAAATATATAGTGATGTCTGCGACCCAAACTATGGCCCAGACTAGAGAAATTTCCTGAAATTGGTTCATGTTTGCTCTAAAGCATCATTGAAAAAATAGATCAATCTTAAAATTGTCAAAAAATCAAAGCCTCTTCCAGAACAGTGATTGGGTAATATAATCCTGCAGTGCTCCAACTTGGCACGGATTTTGATGGGAGAAGCCAGTGCTTCTCCCAAACAAGCCCATCTCTTGGTCACTTGAGAAGCTGCTGTTATACCCCTGGGCAACTAGAGCTGCATGTGATTGTTGATGTGTATTCCTTCCCCTGAATTAGAAACACAATATGTAAATTTACACGTGGGAGAGGAGACAATATAAAAGAATCACTATCACTATTTTCTAGGTAGTTTTCATGAATAAATTTTCTCCAAAAAGGTGAGAAAAAGTTCTGTTTGGATAATGGATGTAAGCTACAGAAGAGACAATCTTCACTTGGAAGGGGAGTGATTTTAACCCAAGTCATATTCCAATCCATTAGCTTATGCAAAGTTCAGCACACTAAAATCCTCTCCCATCTGACATAAAAGCTGTTTACAAGGAATATCTACATAAAGAGCTTTCCACATCTAATGGAAAAGGGCACACTGCATATCAACAGACAGCAATTAATGAAGAACAAAGCACGACAGTACGATGCAGGACAGACCGTAAAATGGTGGAATACGAAGGATTCAAAACAGGCCTGATGTTACCCAGAAACTACTACACCTTTAGAATCTGGCTTTTTTGCTCCATCCGCTGCTTTTCATACTGCATCTGACCCACTTTGATTTTCATACTAGAAAGTTTGGCCATTAAAGACTGGTAACAGAGACAGAGGAGTGAGAGAAAACTGAAGATAGAAAAGAGACAAGGCTAAATGGCAAAGATAAGTTAGACGCTTACAGAAACAGGCTGCTAGAATTACTTAGGTGAATGCTTTCTCTTCAGAAGTGGCTGATTTTTAGCACATTTAGGAGAAAATATATATGCTCAGCTTATGGCACACGCCTTTTGTACTGCAACTGGTGTTTCTCGACACATACGTGTCTAAACAGGTCTAAAGGGTCTAAAAGGGTCTAAACAGGTAACAAATTTACTGTTAACTGTCAGCTGCATGGTAAGTTATCCTTCATAAAAAACCAATGCCCAGATCTGAAAACCATAGCATGAAATTTGGAAATAACCCCAGATGCTACGTGAGTACCATGAAACCCCTGGGCCTGAGCGTGCTTAGGTTTTTGCAGGGTGCAGACAAGGACTGGGGAAAAGAGAGCGAACTTCTAAAGCCTGACTTACACCCATCTCTGCTTCTTCCCCTCAGCCTCACTTACTTTGGTCGTTTTCAGTTTTTTCTCATACTGGAGTCTTTCATTGTCCATTTCTCCCACTCTCAACCGCAACTCATTTATTTCCTGGATCAAATCCTGAGTGAGGGGAAAAACAAGACCAGAAACAACAAAGAAATTCAGAAAACAAAATAGAACAATAGCTACCCATTGGTAGGACCATAAAAACACAGAAGCAATAAAAGGCATGCTGTACACAAAAACACACCACCCAAATTCATAGCTAAGTCAAGCAATTCAGAGCTTTCTAGATATCCAGGGACTGTATTTCTCAGTTTCTGAGTTACTGCAGTGAATGCAAGAGGGCAGAAGACAAAGGGAGACATAAACTGAAGTTGTGTTCCCTGTGCTGAGGGCCAAGAAACGCTTCCTGCCCCTCTGGCTGCTCAACTGCTTGGATGTCCACCACCACGAGTGGGTAATGGAAAACTGTGGCAGCCGTCCTTCAACACACAGCAGCCACATCCTTCCCTTGCCAGTCCCTCCCATGCTCCAGGCTTGCCAGCTGTCACCCGCCTTTTTAAAATATGAAATGACTACAGTGCAAATCCACGTTTCTGCCACTCAAATGAGCCCCTCTAACTGAGGGCTGAATGGAAGAGTCATCACTGGTTTCTACAAGCACAAAGGCTTACATGTTTAAGCATTAATGGCGCCACTACATCTGAGCTTTGCAAATTCAGCCTGGTTTGGAAGAAACTCGGAGCCACCATCAACTCACATCTGAGCTCTTCAGGAGAATGGCTCGACCTCCTGGCCATCCTCCTGGAGAGATCCACCAGGTTTGGAGATCAGTTTTGACTGCCACCAGCATTACACACTGCTCCCTTCCTGCAGTGGTCAAATGAATCCTGAATTTGGCTGCCCCACCAAGGCACAAGGCACTCTTTCTCCAAACCTCCCCATCCTATAGATGGGGAAATGGGATCTTAAGTGGCCAGCTGCAGACCTGCAGGAAGTCTGGGGGACATCCAGGAGAGAATGTCCCTCCATATAAGAGATAACAAGCCACAGTTTACTGGGAAAATGATCTTCCTGCTCAGCAGGGGAACACATTACCAGAAGGCTGTGGCTTTCGCACAACTCAAAGATATCAAGCAAGCTTCTGCCTCATGTATCTCACTGACCTTTAGTTTATGTATGGACATCAGATCAATGTTATGTTTGTGTGCTAAAAGAAAAAAGGGAAAAAAAGAAAAAAGGGGAAAAAAGAAAAGAAACAAGAAAAAAAGGAAACAAAGAAAAAAGAAAAGAAAGAGAAAAAAAAACAAAACAAAACAAAGCAGCTTCTGAGCAGCTACTATAATGCTGTATCACCAGGAAACTCTTCAAAAGAGAAGGTGAGTTCTTTGTGCACCCTAGAAAACATAAGAGAACTTGAACTGCAGTACGACGGCTTTTAAACTACCAAGAAGACAGAATGATACTTAGGCTGGCTTGTCTTCCTACATGGTAAGGCAAATTCTATCCATATCAAGCATCGATGTACATCGAGCTAACAACTGTAAGCACAATTTTTCAGAGCTAAGTGTATAATTAGTAGAGATTTATAAATTAACAAGTCAGCAGCTGACATTTAGAGGGTATTCATGGGTCCCTGGTAACACCTGCCTCCTAGCCCCATGCCCCATTTTCTAAGCTTACAAGCCTCTGGTTACTATTTTGTGCTTAATGAACCTGATGGCAACTGAGCAGCATCTGTATTTCTTTAGCAAGATCCAAGCTCAATTACCAGAACTATGAGGACAAATAAAAATAGAGAACATTTTGATGCTCTTAGTAATTACTACTGCTAATGTATGACTTTTTGATTTGGATACACCTGCAATTCTTCACTGATTCTTCAATGTGTGACCTTTACAAAGCACATCACTCTGCTAAGTATAAATGTACATGGATGTCAGTCTGCATGACTATATTAATTGAGCTGTTTCTTATCAACACCAAGTGTTCAAGATCTCTTACAAATCTATGTTCCCAGGCCTGGTGGTCAGCTTTGACACTACGACAATTGATTTGTTTGGGGCTTTTCTCTCCTGCAGCCATCATTTTTGCTTTGGCATGATTCAGTGTCAAAATACGATGTGTAGCAATAACTGTTTAGGTTGTTGCCTACATATTTATTACTCGAACTATGTGACTTTTAAAATACTAGAGGAGGAGAGGGAAACCAGTTATCCATCTTCAAAAGACCCCTCAGAAAAAGGAATAACAAACCAAAACTCCGCTCCTTTTATGAAAAAAGTTAGCGCAACCCACATCAATTAACAGAAATGTCAAGATGCACTCACGATGTCACGGAAAATAGAGTAATCTTGCAACCAGAATCCATGAGTGTAAGATCTTGGAGCAGAAACTAAATTCTTCTGCTTAATCTGTTATGGGCTTCATAGGTAATGGGATCCTTTACCACTCGTAACTGGTCATCAAAAATACTGTGCAATTTGCTCAAGGATTAAATAGAACTAAATACAAATCCTAACAGCATGCTTTTCTCTAAAAATATTTTCAATTACTCTTTTGCAAGTGCAACATTAACTCACATCTTAAGTTATCTACAACACAGTAACTGTAAATAACATTCATTCTCATCTTTTTGAGGCAGAGGAGTACATTAAAGATTCACCAGGTTTCATATACAGACTGTCATTAGTACAAAAGAGATGGTCAAGCATTGCACAAATGAGCAGAGGAAAAAGGCAAGGCCCAAACAGGCTGCCTGAATTACTGCTACTGAATTACTATTTAACTTTGGGCAAGTTACTGGAGGTACAGATTACCAAAGACAGTGAGGTTCCCTAAGAAATCTTAGTACTCCCAGTGTATGTCACTTTCCTGCTTGCTGCCCTGTTTACCCTTTTCTTCCACTGTTCTCTGTTCAACTGATTTTGACTACAAACTTTTCACAGCAAAGAGTATGCTTTGCCCTCTCCTGCAGCAGCCCCAGCAAGGAGACCACAGCATTGTTTGAAACCTGAAGTTGACAACCATTGTAACTGCTTATGGCCCGAGGAGCTTTTGGGACCAGTGTGATGCTTGAACTGTGTATGTCCCCATGGCACTCAGAGTGTTGTATGGGTTCAGCAGGATCTGAGATCAGACCAAAAACCCACCGAGTTCCCTAGCTGACTTGGATGAACCAGCAGTAAAACAGTCACCCACACGGTGGCCAGTGTATGGCACCTGCTCTGCTTGCATTTAATACCTCCTCTTTGTGCACCCATAAATGTGTTAAAATACCTGCCATGGGCACAATGCATGTTCCAGTCTTAAAAAACCCGCAAAACAAGAAAGAGCCATTAAATGGTTCTCTTCTGATCCAGGGTCAGGTCCCTCCATGCAAACACTCAACAGCTGTTCCTTGCACGGGTCCATGAATGGAGCTGACGCGGTGGGACATACAGACTCATATTTCCCAAAGTCTTTTCCTTCCCTGCTCATGTTATTTGTGCTCTTCATGGCAGGGCCAGGGAGGCACAAAGAAGCAATGATAAATTCAAGCATCAGAGGCTTCCTTACTGGCACTGGAAACAGAAACTATATTTGTAGTTTTGCTCCACTCAGAAATTCATCTGCACAAAGGAGAGTTTGTGGTGCTGTTTAAATTATGAGGAATTCCCCTTGACTGAGCCAGTTTAACCTCTGAGGCTGCTTGAAAGACCACCTCTGGTTATGGATTCCTCCCTAAATAAACTCCCTTGTATGGTATTTTCTTACATAAACTCAGCGTAACTCAGACCACCCATGCTCCTAAAGGAAAATAATACTGGTATCTCCTGAGAAAGAGGAAAGACTGAACGATTTAAGGAACAGAGCAATTATAAATCTCTATTAAGTATACAATTAGCTTTGAAAAAGCTCTGCATTTTTGAACATCTAGACAGGAAAGTCCTAGAGCACAAAGGAAAAAAAAGCTTACACACCTAGCGAAGCATCTGTTTAGATAAAGAATGGTGAATGTGAGAAATATACCAAGCTGGAATGGGAAGTTGCAATGACAGACATAAATCAAAACTGGATAATATGAAGGATTTAATCTGAATGGTAATTCTGAAGGAAACAGTAGCTCCACAAAAGTTGTTTTAATATGGTCAGGGGTTTTTTTTATTATTTTCACTTTCTTTTCCCTAAATAAAAACAGAAGCAATATTCATAGCTTTTCTTTCCCAGTTTGGGTATGAATTTTTTTCCATTTTGAACACTGCATGTAAATGTCATAATGTGTTTTATGGTAATAATTGATCATCTATTACTTTGCACAGGAATATAATTTGATCAACACTGAACAAAATATTGTGTACTCTTGAATAAGTCCTCTCTCCAAAATACCTGTCAGAGATTCGTGTGGCTGAGACTCTTACAACTAATTAGCCATTCATTTTTCCACTGAACAAAATGGAAATTAAGACATATTATCCCTTTCAGCATCTACATCTAAGCTATTTTACAGCTATAAAGTGTTGAAACAAAGAAAACAACATAGTAATTTGCATCACACTAAACTGCATCATTCTGGTTTTCAGAGGGATGAACATTTTAGTAATAGTTCATTAGTTCTAGCATAAGTATCCAGAAAATAAATATAGCTTGTAATTATAGCAATTACCTTTTATACATAATTTAGGTTATCCTATTTTTATCAAAGGCATTAAGTGTATTTCAAGGTATTTCAAAAAGAAAGGTATTCGTAGCTGCCACGCAGTTAAGCCTCTTGTGCTGAGCCTACAGAGTTGTAGTGCATGTTGTGGTCATCACACTAACTACTTTTGTAGTAACGGAGGTAGCTCCACATCCACCTTCTTGGTATGCTGTCTGAATTGTGCTACTTAGTTACAGATAGACTGGAGTTCAGGAGGGAAATGAAAGAAGGGGGAGTAGAAGAAAGCTCAGTAAAGAATCATATTAAATAAAAATAAGAATAGAAAGAGAGGAAGCAAATCACCCAAAGCCCAATCGCTTCTGTTACCCATTTTGGAAAGCACAAGCCACAGGTTGTTTACAAATGGAGATGCAGTGGAATGCAGTTCTGAAAGCACCTGCTCATTGCAGTCACTTGGACCAAACCTTGCCTCCCCAAAGCCATTTACTGCTGATGTCAACTTTATTGTTCGGGCTGCTTACGATACATGTTAATATACAGGTGAAGAGTTACCCGTTATGAGATACATGAAAGAGCGGAGCACTGTGTGGGCAGACAGACCTAATGGGAGATGAAAAAGCAGCCAGCTCTTAACACATCTCCTACTCCCTCCACCTTTCCACCTGCCAATTTCTCCAGCCTTGCCTGGACTGCAAAAGCAGCTGCTTTTAAGGCAGTGCTGTGATTCTTCACATAACATCTGGTACCAATCTAGAGGAAAAGGTAATAGCAGGCAACATGAATCTGATCCACAGCTTGGCAGCACCCAGATGTGCTACACTGCAGGAAGGACACTAACAACGCTACGTAAGTGATCACCACCTTTCAAAGTTGAACATGATTTGAGTCAGTAGTTTTCAACCTGTGGACTTCTTTGGGTATTACTTCTGAAAGGCCCAAAGAAAGTAATTCAAAAGCAAGCCTAACTTTTGTTCTTATGCTTGCAATACAAGTGAGGAATGATACTCTGCTGGAAAATATGTAGGAAACTGAAAGGGAGTTGATAAACCACTGATTGAAGTAGAAAGGGCAAATTTTGTCTCCTGTGATGACATTATGGCGTCTTGCCTTCTAGAAACGAATGACAACTGCAACATCCACAAGACAAACATCCAACATTTCAGTTCATTGATGAACCCAGAACTGGAAATTCTGTTCTGCTTCCTAGGCAGACTCCAAGGTATTTCTGATACGGGGTATGTCACCCTGGCAGCAAAGCTTGGCTTGAGTCTTGGAGTTTCCTGGAAAAACTGGACTTTCCCACCTGCTTTGAGGATTTCAAACACAAGCTTCAAACACAAGCAAGGTTCAACTACACAGATCGGCAGTGCACAGAGGGCAAAAGCCACAGGAGAGTGCTGCCAGGATGGCAGCTCCGGGCTGCAGCTCTGCCTGGCACTGTACACCGCTGTGCTGAAGCTAGGCTGAGATGAGTAACCACTGGCCTCTTGGTCCTGGGTTCTGTGGGGCTGGGGTTTGAAGTGAGTCTTCAAAATGCCCTCACACTGAGTCACCTCATTCTCTCTGTTACTGCAACCAAAAGTTATGTCTTTTGCACATGCATGCTTTGCACATGCATGCTTTTTTGTATTTGCAGTGGGCTTAAGCATTTGCCTCAGACATGCCTTACTAAGATGATGACAGTTTCAAGTTGGGACAGGAGAGTGCAGCATGCTCATGATTTCATTTAAATCCATCCTAAATGCCATCTCTCATGAGATCTGATGGCAAGAATCAAAAACTGCTTTTAGAAATCTTTCTGTGTAAAACTAGGGTTTACCAAAGAGGACACTTTTTATTTTAAGTGATACGTATTTTAACCTTAAAGAGTAATTCCCTTCGTGCCTGGCAAAAAAAGAAAAAAAAAAAAAATTCCAGGAAGTTTTCAGGTAACATGAAGTCACACACAGCTTTCACAATTTATTCAGTTGGGTTTTACTCACCTCTGTGTCTCTGAATCTGTCCTCATAGTCCAAGCTATCCTTCTCTACAGATGTAAGCTTTAGCTTCAGAGTCGAAATCTCTGCCATAAGATCCAGCTTCTGAGTTTCAAGGGATGTTCTGCTTAAAAGCTCCTGATTCAAGATAAAGAGGAAGAGAACAGAATTATTCATTCAAGGGGAAGAAATCGGTAATTTATTTCTACAGCTAAAGGCCTCTTTCATGGGGAAAAGCTACACATTCTTCCTTGCACACTCTGAAGCAAGGAACACAGCTAGTACCCATCTGACAGAATCCAGACACATAGGATGCGTCTGAGATCACGGGGACACTATCATGGGTTGGCCGCCAGGATGAGAAAAAAGCTTGTCTGTCATTACAGTTGGTCTGGGCAGCAAGGAGCTTTGAGGGGAACCCACCCATCCTGCCAGAGGCTTTAATCCGAGTCTCTTTGAAGTTCAACAGGGAAAGGCTCAAAGAAGAGCAGGACTGGATTCCTACAGCATAAAGCAGCACTGACATCACCAAATACAAAGACTTTAAAGCAAATATGGTAGAAAATTACCAGTTAGTTAAGAGACATCAAGGGGTGCAACACCTTGATGTGCACTGCTCTCACCAAAGCAAAATGCAGTTTGTTAAGACAGAATGAAGAAAGACAGCGAGACAGACACGCGCCTGTGAAGTACCTGCTGCAGCATCTCTTCTGTGGCATTCAGCTTCTCCCTGTGCTCCTCTAGACAGAACTCCAGATCACGAATCTTTTCTCCTTGGGCTTCCACCTGGTCTGTAAGCACACTTACCTGCAGAGTGGAGAAAATGGGATGCATATTTAGTACCTTGTACCAATGCCATATGTATCACCTGAAGAACTGTATGTAAGTAACAGTGCTGTCTGAGGAAGAGCAGCAGCAGCGCAGCTCTGTAGCGGACACAACATGTGGCAAAGGTGCCAAGAGAGGAGAGAAAACTCTCCCCTCATGCTTACTAAAATTTCAGCCAAAGTTCTGGGAGACACAATGCAATCCTGCACCTCCCCTGCTGACCTGTCCTGGAAGTTTTCGCAAGGGGTGGCTGCTGCATTTTACAGGCAATGATTATGCCTTTGCTGTGACAATACATTAATTAAAACCCACTAGCTCTTACCTTAACAACCAAATAGCTAAACCTCACTGCATACAATTTATTCTGCTTTCCAAGTGATTGCACACAGTGTACCATAGCGTACACCTTCTCCTTTTTAGAAGAATAAAAGCAAAGCAGGTTAAAACACATGGACTGAGGCTAGGCAAGACCAAGACAACACCTTTGAGACTGCAGACTGATTCCCATCTTGCCTTTTTTGAATTAAGCTTTTGTTTTAAATAGACTCTTTTAAGTAAATCTGCAGAACCGATGGGAACGAGGGAAAGCTGCCTACAGCAAAGCTCAGCACTGTCACATCCCTTAGGCCAGGTCTGCATCAGGGGATCACAGGACACCTGCGCAGACCAAGGGGTGCCAAGTAGTCCCAACTCTGATGACAAGAGTAAGCCAGCTTGGCAAGAGCACTCAGGGCTGACCCAGACCAGACCAGCAGCAGGTGAGCAGGACCTCCGAGAAGCTGCACGTCTCCTCCTGCCCGCTGGCCAGTCCCACAGCTTTTGTCACCATAAGGACAGGACATATGTCAGCTGATGCAGACAGCATGTGAATGATCATGGAAAATGGTGATCTTAAGGATACACATGAATGTAAGAACGTGGTCACTCTGCAGACCTGTTCACCTTACAAGATTCAAAAAGAGATCAGATGCGCAGAAAGAAAGCCCTTTAGATTTTTCCTGCAATCTAAATTCACACCTATCCTTAATCTGTGTTAAGTCTCAGTTATCAGCAAGCCTTCTGAACACCATCCAAGATGACACAACTGCAAATAAATCCTCAGAGGTTTTATCACATACTATCAGAAAGTCTTATGAATGTAAGAGCAGAAAAAAATAATTTAGGTGACTACTCACTTGCAGAACAAGAGATTCCTTATCATTTTCCAGACGAGCCAACCTTTCTTGATACACATCTCCATTCCCAGATATATGTCCATTAGTCTGAAAAAGACAGCAAATACTGTGTTGTCAGCTATTGTACCATAAGCATCATTCAATGTTATCCACACACAGAGTAGTTTTAGTCTGCATAGTTCAAGAACAGGTTTAAAGTATTCTTCAGCCCCTAAAGGGTTACAAATCAAATAAACTTTCAACAAAGGACACATGACCACCATTCAGGACAAGAATTGTTCGGTAGCTTTAAGATGAGAAAGGAAGAACCTTTTGGTGACCCAATTCTGCAAAATTCCCTTACTGTGCATTCAGCATTTTGTTAACAAAATTTGTGCTCAGTGATGTACTATGCTAAGCCATACTTGCAAAGAGACAAATAACACAAGACATTCAGCAACTGAAAAAAAAAATCATTGTACAATCTATAAAATGTGCATTATGTTTCTTGCAAGTCAAACAATTTTTTCTAAAACACATAGTAAGAGACATCCTTTTACATCAGGCACATTTTACTGGGTATGGGTGAACGTCTGCATTCTAAATGCATCTCTTTATAAAGCTGCCTGAGGCTAAAGAGAAACAAGAATGCTATCAGAGAGTTCAGAGGAATCAGCAACTTTCTTGATAATAACTTCAATGCCCTTGAGCAGCGAGAAAGATTTTACTCAATCCATATTCAAAGCTGTCTCAAAGCACTTTATGATGGACACCACAATCATATCTCAGCTCAGAAAAGAAATTCTTGTTCCCATCATCGCATAAATCACTTAAAGGAGTCTGAGAAGCTGCTCTGAAATACAGTGCCCTCAGTACAGAGAGTTCAATCAACTCTGAGATGCCTTGATTTCCCTCTGAATATGTGATTAAATGAAACTGGGTGACTAATCCTCATGTCCCGGTGAGTCTGCAGCACAACCCTGCCATGAGAGGCTACTCCCACGTAAGAGCTGCAAGCCTTGTACTCCTGCTTTGGATCTCCTTTTCAAACAGCCTATCTCCCCTGATTGCAGAGGATGCCTCAGGAAACCTGCCAGCTAAAACTCCTTTTCTAAGTTACATGCCTGACTGGATGATGGGAGAAACTGCCTTGTTTGAAACCAGAGGAATAAAATGCCCACCAGCACCACTTGAAGATTAGATCGAAAGCAAACCGAAGGGGTTAAAGTATTTAACCTCACCTTAGCACTCTCCTCAAGAAATCAGGCTGCGTCCTGGCAGCTTGCAAATCAGTGTGCAGTTGTAAATATGTCTTTCAAGCATACATGTGTAAACTTTACAAGATGACCATAACATCTCCCCCAACATCACTAGGGCTACAGTAGACTAAGAAAGGATGCTCCCTAGTAATTTGTACCAATACCTCACACTATAATGATACTCTGAACCTGAATTATTTAGCAGTAAATTACTAGGCCTTCTGACCATCGAGAAACTAAGCACCAAGGCAGAAGTACTCTAAACTTCTGAGTTTGCTCAGTTTTCCTCCTGACCTCTACCAGAATTTAGCTCATAATATACAGAATTCCATTCAAGGTCAGTGAGATTTCAGTTTTGTAACAGTTTTAATTTAGGTAAAAGAAGTCGAAGAGCTTCCAAAATAAACCTGTTAGCTGCTCAACTAGCAGATTATGCTTTAAATTTTGTAACTTGACCTGTATGCAAAATATAAAACCAAGATTTTTTTTGCATACTTTTGCTATTCTGTGGCTCCCTTCTCATTTAAAGACCTCCAACCCATCTCAGGCACTTACTCAGCCTCCATGAATACAGCATCTGTATTTTGTAATATACAACACATTTATCAATCCGGTGTGTGACTCTGATGTAGGAAAGTGATATGCAACACTCATTACCAGCAGACAGCCAAGGTGCAAAGACGTCCTTCCATCCTGCTGGGGCTCACATGAAAGTCCTTGTCAAAGCACAGACTTGACATCAGCGTGCTAACCAACCACTGAACCTCCTGATACCTCTAGTCAGCATAACCAGACACAAATTAACTAAAACCAAAGACTGTGTGAAGAAAATATGTTGAGGTAAGTATTGGTTTCACACTACGATGAAAATGTCTTTACAATGCTGTGAAAACCAATGAGGTGTTAAAGCAGAATGTTAGTCATTGTGCACAGCATCTTGCCATGACACCTTTTTTGTTAAACTCTGTTCACATTTCTCAAAAAAAATCCCGTTTTGCTCAGCACGTTATACCTGGCTTTAAAATAGGGTCATTTAGAGGGTCAGAGTTCAGGACGCAGCTGCACTTTGCTGTAAGAAAAGAGGAAGGAGGCTATAGGAACCCCAAACAGGACTGGCGTAGAGGTTGTTCTCCCACAACCTCTCCCACAAAACCAAATACGTCTTTGCTGACTGTTGTCAGAAATATTTTGTAAAATCTGCATAAAACCAGACTTTCTGTAGTCCACCAAAACCAGAAAAATGTGTGTACAACCCAACAGCAGTTTGCTTTTTGGCTGAAGTGTTGTAATTTATGCATAATACCTGGGATTAACTCTTCATTTTAGGTATGCAAAGGCAAGAAAGTCACTGACTTTGGTTTCAATGGGGAAAAAGATAAGAGTTGGAGAAAGGACAAGACAGAAAGGCCATGGCAGCTATTTCACCGAGCAGCAGCCCCAGCACCTCCTACAGTGGTGCAGATATCAGGGGCCTGCAGGCTATGACCACACGATGCCTTCCCACATCTCTCCTCTGCACTGTCTTCAAAGGTAAAAAGTTGACACCTGATTTTCTTCCCAGAGAGACGAGGAAGGAAGACAGGAGATGAAACACACGAGAAGAAGAACAGGTTAATGACGGCAGCGGTCAGGACTGAAGAGAAATTAAGAGGGAAGATCACAGAATCATAAAATCTGTTGGGTTGGAAGGAACCTTTAAATGTCATCTAGTCCAAACCCCCTGCAGTAAGCAGGGACTTCTTCAACTAGATCAGATTGCTCAGAGCCTCATCAAGCCTGGCCTTGAATGTCTCCAGGGATGGGGCCTCCACCACCTCTCTGGGCAACCTCTTCCAGTGCCTCACCACCCTCATTGTAAAGAACTTCATCCTAATGTCTAATCTAAACCTACCCTGCTCTAGTTTAAAACCATTGCCCCTCGTCCTGTTGCTACATACGCTTGCAAACAGCCCCTCCCCAGCTTTCTTGTAGGCCCCCTTCAGGCACTGGAAGGCCGCTATAAGGTCTCCCCGGAGCCTTCTCTTCTCCACGCTGAACAACCCCAACTCTCTCAGCCTGTCCTCAAAGCAGAGGTGCTCCAGCCCTCGGATCA
>VYZM01010727.1:0-23571 GCA_013398915.1 Dromas ardeola | reverse complement strand
TCATGGAGAGTGGCTTGGCAACTACGTCAGCCAATTCCCTCAGGACTCTGGGGTGCACCTCATGAGGTCCCATGGACTTGTGTATATTCAGGTTCCTCAGGTGGTCACGAACCTTGTCTTCACTTACAGTGGGAGAGACTTTGTCCCGCAGGTCCCCGTCATGCGGTCCTTCAACTCGGGAGGTGAGAGAAGAGAGGCTGGCAGTGAAGACCAAGGCAAAAAGTTGTTGAGAACCTCAGCCTTCTCCTCATCTGTTGCTACCAGTTTGCCATTCTCAGTCATCAAACACTGATGCCCAAACACTGGATATGGGAAAGTGGTGCAACAGGAGATGGGGTAGAGGGAGCCCCAATGGGGACGAACAGCCTGCAGGGAGGTCCGAAAGACACCAGGAGATCTGGTGTGTGCAAAATCTGTGTGAGCAAAACCTGTGTGAGCAACACTTTGTCTGTCCTTCAGGAGGAGCTTCTCGCCACCTGGGGAATCACAGCCTCCCCTATGACTGAGCCTGGCAACTACTCACCCTGCAGAGCAATGGCTCTTCTTTGGGGAAAAAAAAAGAAAAGAAAAGAAAAAGAAAAGTAAATATTTGACTCAACAGCAACTGCAAGCATATTTGGGGCATTTGGTAGTTCTGGATCAAATTTGTATCCTCAAAGTCGATACTAGATTAACATAGTTTGCTAGCCGTGTAAGGCAAGCTTTGTAATTTTCCAAAGAAGGCTCTTTTTCATCAGCGACTTAAAATGTATCTCAAATAAGTGGTTAGACTTTGCATGTGCTTTCAATTTAGGGATTAATTGCAAAACACTGTATGGGAAGAGAATGCAGATTTACCAATACCAATCTTAATCCTAAAAACAAGAGAACAGTTGTCACGATGCCACTGAGGCTTCGCAGAAGTTTAAGGTTAAGCATTTACTTAAAATGCCTTATAAGATCAGAGCCAGTGAACATAAAAACTCTGCAAGATCAATCCGTGGCTAATCTGTTACAAACACGTATGTAAGCTTTGTCTGCAATCAGTGTAAGTGTAAAAATACACACTGCTCTGCAGGGAATTATTCCTGTAATAAGTAGATGCATCACCCAACTTTCACAGCTTGCCTGCCCTCAGTCTTTAATTCCTTTTCCCTGGTAGTGAGTTAGCATTCCAAACCACAGCAAAGTTTCCAATAGGTGCTGTTTTAAACTCCCTAGTAATAAAAAAAATTTAAAAATCCATTTCCTCACAATTGCCGCCCTCTCCTTTCAAAAACAGAACTCGTTTTTAGCCTACCGCAGCTGATACCCTCATTTCCCTTCATTTTCTCTTCTGCTTTTGAGAAAAAATAAGCAGCACAAATCACACTGTTCTTGCTGTAGATGCAATTTGATTTGTATAGAGGGAGCCGTCTCTCCACACCATTATTTTCTTGGAAAGCAGATTGCACTGACTGTTTGAACCACCACAGTCCAGTCAACAGTTGGGCGAGTTGTCCCTGACATCTCTTTCCTGACCATCTGGAGTTAAATTAGAGCTCATCAACATGCTTACGTTGTTAAGATCATTATAATATACACTACCTATGCTTAGTTAAACACAGCTACTGCTTGATACAGTTCTGCTTGTTCACTCAGTTTTAGAGTCCCTTGCAAGGGGGCTCCTCCAGCCTCAGCTAGCTTAACATCACTTGGTCTGCCATGGGCAGAGCCTCCAAGTTTTCCAAGCGAAGTATTCGCCACCTTTTTACCGAGCCATGACACTTTACCCTCAATAAGTGTCAATTCCGTCCCAAATTCATACTGCTCAAATCTGTCTCTTAACCAGTTTGTGTGGGAGCCCAACACTGCCCTCCCAAACAGGCATCTCCTGCATTTCACGCCTACCTACTCGCTGCTCTGAATATCTGCAGCCTGCTACACATGCTCCGGCAGCAGGCAGGCAGACCTGCTGCTAAGCTTTTCGTAAAGTTTACAATTAGTTCCTCCTTACAGAATGAGCAGGGGGAAAAAACGCACACAAACCCACTCATACACCCCCACATTGTATTTTAAAGGCTTCACTGTGATAAAAATGAATTCTGAAAGAAAACCAGATTAAGACAGACCTTCACTCTGAGGAGTTTACCTGAAACATTTTCTAGATATAAGTAACACGGCTGTTGAATAGGGAAGATGCAACTGTTTCAAAATATTCTGTTTCTTCAACAGCAGCTCAGCTGGTATTTGATATAAGAGAGAGACAAAAAGCTTACTCCCTACCAGTGTTGCCCAGCTATGGCTTGTCACTCGGAGAAATGCAAGAGCCAGAACAAACACAGATAGCCTTACCTTATTTAGCCAGACACAGTGCCCATGAATGTCCCAGCTATACTCCGTGCTGGTCATGACTATCTTCGTGCATTTAAGGATTCGAGTGACTGTGGCAGGCAGACGAGGCTAAGAACGGCAGCCCCAGCACCGCAGCTGCTGTCAGGGCTCCTCTGAACCGAGACAGAGAGGTTAAGTGATGGCAGGTTTCCTTGTCTAACCAAGGACGGAGGCAAACGTGTCAGCAGAGTGGGAGATGTGGGAAGCAGAGCAGCAAAGCAGCAGCACTCCTCAGGCAGAGCAAGCAGCTCCTCTGGGGAATTAACACATCAAAGCCCGGGAAGATCTACCCTTCTTCCAACCTGTGCCTGACACCACCAGGATCCCAAGACAAAAAGGCTAGGCAGCAAGCTGGAGGCGGGGGGGTGCAGAGCTGTGTAAACCTGACCAGGAGTAAAGGCAGCCCCACTCAGGTAGCAGCTGGCCATCTCCACCCTTGCTCCTCAACTTCCGCCCCCTGCGAGAACAACCCCCTCCTCTGCACCCTGCTGACACCACAGGAATCATCCAACCCGAAAAACACATGAGGAAGGAGCGATTCTGATCCCTTTACCTAACTACAAGGTAAACAGGAGGGAATTTTATTTTCTTGCTGTGCTATTAATTGTAAAGGCTGGAAGAACATGTGTAATTAATCTGTAGGCGCCAAGAAAAAGAGGAAGGAAAAAGTTGACCCAACTGTCCCAGGTCTCACAAGTGGCTTGTTTCAAGTTTATGTCATACTTAAGAATGATGTAAAATGCAACGATAACAACCTCTGTCCTCGTGTTTAAATTTCAATTAACCCAGTAACAGCAGCAACATAACAAATCCTTAGTATTTTTGACCACAGAGCCTAGCTCCAGGAGTCCTGTGATTATCTCAAAACCCACAGCTTTTATTATTAAAAAGAAACATTTACAACTGCCATTGGTACATAAAAATCTCAAAAACATGAATTCTGAATAACTCAGATCAAAAGATCAGAGCAGAAGAGGAGCAGAATCTGTGTTTCTTAAGCCAAACTGATGCATTTTGGATCGGGAATGGTGACTTTCAACAGCTCTGCCCTATGCTCCAGTGCAAGACTGTACAGGTTGTTCTTACTGTCAATGAACTCACCCCCAATGCATGAAGATGCCATGCCAAGACATGATATAAATGAGACTGTATTATCTACAGGACCATATTATTTATAGGACAAGAGGTAATGAGCACAAACTTGAACACAGGAAGTACCATCTAAACATGAGGAGAAACTTCTTTACTTTGAGGGTGGCAGAGCACTGGAACAGGCTGCCCAGAGAGGTGGTGGAGTCTCTGTCTCTGGAGACATTCAAAACCCGCCTGGATGCGTTCCTGTGCAACCTGTTCTAGGTGAACCTGCTCTGGCAGGGGGGTTGGACTAGATGATCACCAGAGGTCCTTTCCAACCCCTATCATTCTGTGATTATGTGATCTTCCAGTGTTGAAAACAGACCAGTCTAGATGATCACCCTTAGCAAGCAGCAGGGTCCTATGATTCAAGAACTTTGAGAGTTAGATCTCTCACGGACAAAAAGTATTGCCAGGAGGCAGTTTATGATGGCAAGCTGAAACGTTATCACAAGGCTCCTTTCATATTGCAACTTGAGGAGGGATCTCAAGCAGGCGTTTGGTGGCAAACGCCTATGTGCGACCACAGGACCTTTCAATAGCTAAACTCAACCTAAGCACAAGTGGAGCCAAATGAATGCATTGTACACCCACACTAAGACAATCAAACAACAGACTTTGGTTTAAAGACAAGATTTTTCCATTAATAAGAAATATGATATTATTTCTGGCTAACCAAACCACTTCCCTGACTTCGGAACCACCCTGTCATCCAAATAGGCCAATATATCTCTGTAAGATTACAATCTATGTTTATCCAGCAAGGAAAACTACTGTCTGAAATTTAATATCTGCTCATATTAACTCTCATTACTCCTAGCCACTTTCTGGACGAACCAGCTTGTTGAACAAGTGTCAAAATCTAAGGCTTGTCTGTGAGATGACAGATCTGCTATTCATAGCAGCAACACTCTGGATCACACAAGCCACTGCAGGTACCACAGGTCAAGTTAACTATCATCTTCAGATGAGCTGAAAACGTTCTTCAGCAAACCTTTGGAGGCCATGAAGTTTGTTTTGCTTTAATGATCTTAAAGTCAACTTCAGAAATTTACTTCTGGACTGAAAAAAATATTATAATCTATGCTAAGGCACATGGAGGACAGGGATGTGATTTGAGACAGCCAGCATGGCTTCACCGGCGCAAGTCCTGCCTGACCAACCTAGTGGCTTTCTACAATGGAGTGACTGCATCAGTGGACAAGGGAAGAGCAACAGATACCATCTATCTGGACTTCTGCAAGGCCTTTGACACGGTCCCCCACAACATCCTTCTCTCTACGTTGGAGAGATACGGATTTGATGGGTGGACTGTTCGGTGGATAAGGAACTGGCTGGCTGGTCGCATCCAGAGTGGGGTGGTCAATGGCTCGATGTCCAGATGGAGAGGGATGACAAGTGGTGTTCCTCAGGGATCCGTACGGGGACCGGTGCTGTTCAACATCTTCATCAATGATTTAGACACTGGGATCGAGTGCACCCTCAGCAAATTTGCCGACGACACCAAGCTGAGTGGTGCGGTTGACTGGCCAGAGGGACGGGATGTCATCCAGAGGGACCTGGACGAGCTAGAGAGGTGGGCCTGAGCAAACCTTATGAAGTTCAACAAGGCCAAGTGCAAGGTCCTACGCTCGGGTCGGGACAGTCCTCGTTATCAATACAGGCTGGGGGATGATGTGATAGAGAGCAGCCCCACGGAAAAGGACTTGGGGTTACTGGTGGATGAAAAGCTGGACATGAGCCAACAATGTGTGCTTTCAGCCCAGAAGGCCAACTGCATCCTGGGCTGCATCAAAAGAACCATGGCCAGCAGATTGAGAGAGGTGATTCTCCCCCTCTGCTCTGCTCTCGTGAGACCCCACCTGGAGTACTCTGTCGAGCTCTGGAACCCTCAGCACAAGAAGGACATGGACCTCCAGAGGAGGGCCATGAAGATGATCCGAGGGCTGGAGCACCTCTGCTTTGAGGACAGGCTGAGAGAGTTGGGGTTGTTCAGCGTGGAGAAGAGAAGGCTCCGGGGAGACCTTATAGCGGCCTTCCAGTGCCTGAAGGGGGCCTACAAGAAAGCTGGGGAGGGGCTGTTTGCAAGCGTATGTAGCAACAGGACGAGGGGCAATGGTTTTAAACTAGAGCAGGGTAGGTTTAGATTAGACATTAGGATGAAGTTCTTTACAATGAGGGTGGTGAGGCACTGGAAGAGGTTGCCCAGAGAGGTGGTGGAGGCCCCATCCCTGGAGACATTCAAGGCCAGGCTTGATGAGGCTCTGAGCAATCTGATCTAGTTGAAGAAGTCCCTGCTTACTGCAGGGGGTTTGGACTAGATGACGTTTAAAGGTCCCTTCCAACTCAACACATTCTGTGATTCTATTCTATGATTCTGTATGTTCAAATTCAGAAAGTTGCTTCCAAAGCTAAAACCACAGTTGCACTTGCTGTGAATTTTAAAGAAAAAGTATTGTCCTGGCTCTTTCATTCCAGGAGCACACCCTTTAAAGAGAAGGTGGCGCACAACAGGATCCACATACACAAGTTCAGATCAGGAGCTTGGGGAAGCTGGCTCTGAGGGGTGGGAAGGGACTGTCCACCCACTTCTACCCTTCACCCTCCTTCTTAATAAGACACAGTTGGTTTATTCTTTCTGGGAAGGCTGTTGCATAACACATATTTTTAAAAAAACACCAAAAAAACACTGGCAAGAAAAATAATAAACAGAAAGAAAACTGTCTCTTGTTTGTTTCAACTGCAGAAAAACTAAAGCAACATGCATGACTGGGAGCACGGTTTCGGAGAATTACTCTTCAAGAGATGGATCTATCAACTTCCAGCTGGACACAACAGGGCTGCCTTGGTCTTGCAAAAGGCAGTGTTTCATTTAAAATGGTCTTGTTACTGGTGATGATATTACAGATTACTCATACGCTGTCTATATTCAAGCCAGAAGCTCCACTTTCACAGAGTACAGTACATGTTTTATTAAAGCACACATCAGAATACATTAAACATTTCTGTTGATCAGGAGAAATCTGAAAAGACTCCAGAACTTTGTCTCATAATAGTCATGATCTGGCTATGGATCTCAGGTCTGGTCGCCAGTGAAAGCACACAGTCCAACATGTCTGAGCTTAGAAACGGCCTCAGCCCCTTTCCTGACTTCGAACAAATGGGTTCATTTGTAATTTTAACCATGACATTCACCTGCCCTCCATTTGCACATGCAGACTTAAGCAGGGTTTCAGCAACACAGAGATCAGTTTTGAGCTATAGACGCACAACTAGAAATGACATGTTAGAGTAAAACTGGCTTATTTGTGCAGCAGAAAGCTGAATATACAACTTCTCTGCACTCCCCATGGGGACCATCCGATTGATTCTCTTGGAAGAGCTCTGCCAGCTGTCCAGGCACTGTACGCGTGCTCTGGTGTCACGTGGCCATCTGGCATCCACTGGTTAAAAAAAATCAGCATGAGATGTTTTAACTCGTTGGCCATTTTTGAGTGCTTGCATAGACTTCTGTAAGTCACTGAGAGGAGCAGAAAGGAAGCGGTCACTAAGAAGCAGTACAGGGACACGGGGCAGCCAATTCTGGCATGGCAAAACTGAATGCTCTGCCCCATTTTACAGAAGTGAGCAACTTTGGGAGACCGCTGTAAGACCTTTTTCCCAAGCAGGGCAACAGCGGTTTCCCTGCAGGGACCAGGAGCAGATTTTTCTCTTATGACACACTCTTTGGCAACAGTGAACACTATTTTTGTTTTCCTCTGAGACATGAGAGACTTGCTTACAGCTTCCGATGGGATGTCATGCACCAGTTCCAGCAGCTTGGAATAGCCCCGTAGATACAACTTCTTCATGAGTAGAGCATTAAACCAATTTCACACCAAGGAGGTATCTTTCCCTCCTTGGTAACGATGGGCATAGCTGCAGAAAGCCTTCCTGCAAATCATCCAGGCACTTCATGTAACACCTTCCTGCTCAGACAGGGACCAGCAACACTGGTGACACCTGCAAATCCCATGCTTGTAGCACATTACAAAGTGTAACGTTCAGTCTTTCCTACTAGGGGCTTTAAGGATGCCAGAGAGTACAGGGGGAATAATCTGAGGCAGACTGAGGGGAAGAAGAGATGGAATAGCTATTTTCTGCAATCTTTTGTACATGCAACCCCTGCACATCTTTTCCAGTGCTTGGGATGCACTAAGCTGAATGGCACAACAGAGCCTTTCCTCTCCCACATTCAGCCCATGGCTGCAATGAAAATCATTACTGTCTCATTGCCATGCGGTGATCCACATCATGCAGGTCTGAAGGACCTCCTAACAGCCAGGTATGCCTAAATCACATATGTGCCATCACAAAGGGCAATGACTGGCCTTCACCTCATTAATCTCAACAGACACAGCATCCTCCAACCACGCTGCTGGGCCCCTTTACTCCAGAATAACATGCGGTGGAATCAGCATCACTAAGTGTGGACTACTTATTGCACACCATGGGGAGTAGTTAATTTTCCGAGGCTGTTTATTTGTCATTGTGGAATTTGGATAATGAGGTGAAGTCTCTGTGCCCAAAGAGCAATCATCTCTTGTGCAGCCCAGGGGAGTGAAGGCTTGTCTGGCTATCACAGGATACATAAATAACGGGGTAGTCTTGGGGAGCCAGGACAGCCCTGCTTTTCGTCAGCAGAGACAGTAAAATCAAAATAACAGAGACTTTATGTAGCTCTTTGTTTCCTTGAGAGGCTACCATGCCCGGTAATTGACCTTTGCCTCATTACCTGTGAAATGCATATTAAAGTTGACACCCCTGTATATGCTAATGAAGATTTTAGAGATCATGCTAAACATATATGACTATAGCACTCGTCTCTCCACCCAAATCATACTACACGTCACCTAGGGGAGGGAAACCTCGCAATTTTGGGGATAAAAGGATGGAGAAAATGACTGTTAAATTGGGAGAGAAGAAACTTGATAACTGACGGACCAGTCGACGGGCTGCGTTCTCTTCCTCCACCCCAGGCAAGGACGCCCTTCTGGGTAAGCGCTGTGCCTTTCACCCTCTGGTGAATGTTACCCCGGGTTGTTGTACTATCGTTATTTTTGCTAGCAATATTAACCTTAATTAATTAGCACTATTGTAGTTAGTGAATTTATCAACGGCAATCTTGAATATGCGACTGTCACTCTCAATAAAATAACTAATTTAGATTATTTGTGAATCTGATTCAGTGAAAGTCCTTTGGTGGGACTCTGATAGTAAATCAGTGAAAGTCCTGGGACTCTGACAGACAAATATCGAAACCAAAGTCCTCTTAATGCGACAGTCGTATGAACATTTTTTTATTTATAAAGGCCATACTTGCATGAAACCTGTTATGTCCCTCAATTTCGGTTCCACACAGAGCAGAGACTAGTTACAGCGATGTTTACTGCTATACGTTAAGCAGGCAGGAAATGCTGATGTTAGCAGGAACTCTGCATCTTTTAAAGATCTGGCTTAAACATCACTCCCATCTCTTTGTCCTGATCTCAGCGTTGGCTGCCATGCTTTGACAGTGGGGGCGAGATCCAAATCCCATTGGAGGCAGTGGGAAACCTCCCATGTGCTTCATTAAGTTTCAGGCATTAACAAATGAGTAGTTCAAAGCCAAGGAAAAAAAAAAAAGCAAGTTCTACCCTCAAACTGTTCCGCAAGAGCTACAGAAGCGAGCCCCGGTCCCCATCTCTTCCCACAGTGCCAGGCATGGCCCACATGCCGCAGGATGGCACAGCCAGTCACCCAGCCCCACGCCTGGCCAGCGCTCCCCAGCCACAGGTTGGACACACACAGTCCTGCACCTGACACTCAGGGCTGTGGCATCCCATGCTGCAACTGAGCACCAAAATAAATCCGTGTATCAAGACAAAAACGTTTTTTTGCAAGATCAGCTGTGGCTCCAGCGTGACTGAACCCTTTCTGAGGGGGTGTGATGCCCGTCCTGGGAAGCCACTATGGTGGCCTTGTCCTGCATCAGGACAGGTATCATCCTGCCTTCATCAGATCTGGCATCCCCATTTCAGCAGCACAGTGTTACCTTGGCCAACACCAAGTGTATGAGACAGCAGGACCCAGACACTGCTGTAATACAGATTTGGAAAAATCTGCAGAAGCCCACACCCACTGCTGCTGTCGTTGTTACAGCTATAGGCTGACTTAAACCCTGAAGCACGGCCTCTAGAAATAAGTCTTGACTTCCCAAGGGCAAGCTGATGCTTCCCCACAACCTGTACACACCCACACCACAATGCAAACCCTGTCACAAACCACAAGCACAAGGATCCTATTTGGCCCTGCTAGGAAGCCACAGGGCACCTGGAGGCAAAACCAGTGGGTCCTTTGAACATCGTGTAACTCACCTTGTGATAAGCACAACATTTTATTTCCCAGCATAGTCTTCAGGTAGCCTCCACCTGAGCAGTATTTTACTTTTTTTGAAAATCGAGGGTTGGGGAAAGAACAGTCTCATCAGGTATTATTTGGTGTATTTTTAAAGCAAGGGTGACAAAACCTGGTAGATTCACAAACACAGAAAATAAAAATTTAGTTTGATTTCCAAGCTAAAGGGATACTGAGCTTATACCACTCACTTCTGTTATAAACCAGGTAAGGAGGGCTCAGTAACGACACAGGTCCCTGTAGAAAATATGCTGCCAAAAAATGCTTTTTAGTGAAGATTTCATACTGAAAACAGGCTTCCCCCCCCATTTAAGCATCTGATTCCCACAAAAATGTCTTACTCAAACCCCTGAGATGAAACTCCAATTACCGAACATTTTTTGCTCCCCAAGATGAGGCATGCTGGTACATCAAAAAAAAGCACAGGTCAACCCACTGCACAAGGTATCAAGTGTATATATCTACAGCTTTTCTGAGGCCACACAGAAGCACCTCCAAACCAAAATATCTTCCCTTTTGTTCTTTGAAACCTGCTCTGAAACTGCATAACCCACAGCCCCGCTGCCTGAGCTGGGCTAGCTAACACACAAAACAAGCGTGTTACAGGTGAAACAAGGCAAGACCGTACCATTTGACTTTGGAGCCATTCAATCAGAGCCTCCGCCGTCGAGTCTGGAATCTGGCAGCGCAGCCCCTCTCTCTCGTCTGCTTCCATCATCTCCAGCAAGCCCCGCAAGTCCTCCACCAGGTGCAGTGCCCGCAGGCCCCCCATGAAGGGGGAAGTGGGGGACTGGCAGTCAAAGATACCGTTGGAGTATTCCAGCGCCTTTGAACCTGGAGGGAGCAAAATCGCATGGGGTCAGGCATGAGGCAAGCAGGTCAGACACACAACAAAGCTGAGAAATGCTAGGCAGTGTTTGCTCCCGGCAGGCTTTTATCTGAACAAAACTCAGCACTGATGCTCTATTTTGCCTGCACCATGCAGCCATTCGGAGAAGGGCTAGCCCTTGCTGGTGGGCTACGTTAACGGAAGCTCCAGCAGGAAGTGGGCTGATCTGACAGAGGACATGTACGCCACAACCGTGCCCACAGGTTCAAGACATGGGATGGGCTTCTGCTCCCTGGGATGTATTGGAGGTGGAAAGTCCTGTGGAGGAAACACGCTCTGCTAAAGCTTTGAGTTGCCCTGTAGGGATCACATGACCCAAGTCAGACACTGATGGTGTCCAGAGGAAACAGTGCTTTGCATTTTTCATGTAGGAATATGTTATGCTACTCCAAGGCACTGGAAATTTTTTAAAAGAATAAAGAAAAATATGAAGATAAATAAAAAAAAAAATCACTTCTACACAAGAATAAATTTTAAACCCAGCAGTTTGATATGGTAGCATTGACATTTGCATGTTAATAAAGAGAAAAATCTCTTCTTTGCATAAACTCCCCGTAAGTACATTTGACCTACATTAAAAGTTGCTATATATTAAGTAACAAAGGAAACTATGAATTCGGGATTAAGGTTGATTTAAGTCAACCTAGCTAATTCCAACTATAATTTCAGCACACTGATTTGTGACCTTAATACTGTAATGCCTCGGCACAATGAGATGTGTTTGTGACAAAGCATCATTTGTACTGGCAGCTTTTGGAAAGTACAGTGATATGCCATATATGCACTTCCATGAACTTTCATTCATCTCATTTGGTAAGCCACAAAAATGCAAGTATTCTGCTAATTTCCTTTGAAAAAAATAAAGCGAGAAAAATACCCCCAACAGCATAGGAGTTGATATCCCTTCGTTATATTACTTTATAAGTCTGTTCAGACACATGGGTAAATGAAATAATGAAATCTGTGGTGACTTAAACACCGCAACACCACATTTTATTTTTATATTAAACCTCATCCCACCATAACCAACTCAGGCTCTTGGAAACACAGATACATGATTGGATCCAAGCACCAGTATCTACTTATGGAAATTACTAAAGTCACAGGTTATATGTATTTTTAGAGATCATTATGATCCAAATGAATGCACTTTACATGCGTTCCTGCTATGTGTCCTTAATATCTTTAGGAAAACTGCAGAGAAAAGTCATTGTTGAAATGAAGCATGGACTGTATGGTGTTTTTTTTTCCCTAAGGAAAATTATTTTTAACTATTAAAGACTTTGTAACTGTGTGGCTATTCTTGCAGAATATTTTTTCAGTTTGTGTAGCTGTGTGCATAGCTCTGCTGGAATAGTATTAAACTATTAGGTTCCTGCTGCTTTGCTCCTCTGTTTTGTGTACTTAAATTATTTTCCAACTCAGTAGACTCCACTTAAAAGCAGAGGTTGTACATTTTGTGATGCCTCTCCTTGGTCCACTTACAATTTACAGGTACTTATAAAAACCTTAAATGTTCAAGGCAGGTCCAAAGCAAATATTTGGACCCAGAGCCTTCCAATTGTGAAAAAAGGAAAATTCAATTCACATTTTAACTCTGTAGAGTTGAGAGAAGTTCAGAGTAACTTACTCTTCTTGCCTTGCAGCAGCTCTTTAAATACGCTCAACCTGTTTTGAAACGTGCCTTGTCCTTGGCTTTCATGGTCCTGCGTGCACCAGCTGAACTGCATCACTCGGCCACTTTGAGCAGCATTTTGATAAGAGGGTAGGAGAAAAACTACAACCCATTTAGCTGTGTCTGTGTGTGAGAGTCTGTGCAATCCCTCCACTCCATTTATTTGTAATCTCTAAACTATAATGGAAGACACCAAATACAATTACCAGCACATTCCCTTCTCAGGCTGAAACTCTGTCCTCCAGGTATGAGAATGGAGGACCGAAACAGTGAAATGAACAAGCTGCCCCAAGTGTTTACCTGCTATAATGCCATCCATCTGCTCCAGAGCCGCAGCGAGCATGTCACTTGCATCACTCATCATCTTCTCTTCTCAGAAACGATCTCCAGCTACACCATAAGGAGCAATATAACACTGGTAGCGTGAGTTGTCTCCAGAGCTGCAAGTATCCAATTTAATCTGCAAAAGAGAATTTCATTTCACTGCATATTCTCTGAATTCAGACACCACCATTGCCAAACCAGCAGGAAGACTGAGGCCTTTTGCTGACCAAAACAAGACTTGGAGGTGTTCACCACCAAGCATGAACTGGCATCAAAGAAACAAAGCACCAACGTGATGGTCCGGTTCCTACTGTTGGTCAGCCTGTGGCTTGCTCTGCCTGCAGGTCCATGCCACTGAAGAGGCATCCCATAGAGCACCTCAGAAATCCCACATAGCACTTCAGGGAAGCTCGCACAGAAGACACAGGCCTTCTATCGCTAAAAGGAAGCTGCAACTCAGCAATAAACCATGTGTCTACCTGCTGTATTTTTTCTCCTGAAGAATCTGGTGGTATAGAAAAAGAGGAGTCTGACCATTTGCCCAAGATTTGTGAATGTCTGACAATCAGAAGTCCCAGGCATGCAACTATTTGCCTACAGGCAGGATATCTCAAATGCCCATGACTCACTGGATGTACCGTGCATGCACAGAGTATCCCTCCGAAGACGCTGTTCTGAGCTTAACAGAGAATCGTGCTGTAATGATGCTATCTGATCTTACCCTCACACTTTTGAAAGCTAGAAGTGGTCCCCAGAGGAGTATTTCCAGCAGAGTCTGGAAAAGTGAACCTGCCTAATGCGCTGCCTGGGCAGGTGAACTAGTAGACCTGAAATCACAATGGGCTACAAGTTAAGCACATGCTTTGGTACTCTGCTGAAGTGGAGCTGCAGAGGCCAGAGGTGTACCTGATCCCTCCAGCCCAGCACAGTGGACACACAAGCCACGGAAATAGCCCAGACTGCCATGGCTTTAATCTAGGAGACACAAGACTACTTCTGCTATAAATACGGTTAGGGAAGAAAGCTAAACAAACACCAGGAAGGAAAACTCACTTGAACTTTTTGCATACCCTGCCATTTGGCTTTTCTATTAGGCTGCATCACTGCTGACATTTGCCCCAACAAAAACAATTAAGAAAGTTGTTCACAGTATCTCTGGGGTAAGTCCTGAAAAAGAGTCTACTAAAAAACAAAGAAAACCAGAAATTCATGTTATAAACTGAATTTTCCTTCCTACGAGCCACCTCGTAGTGGTGGCTCAGCTGGGAAGTAGCTCTTACTGGAGGCTGCCAGTTAGCTTTGCTGAAATGCTGTCCTTAAAATGCCAACAAAGATTTCATCTTCCATATCAAAACTTTTATTACATGAAGTAGGTCCAAACCCTAAGGTAGCTTTTGATCAACAACACAAAGACTACTGCGCTTTTGGCAAATGCGTCACTTTATTCTTTAGTTGCCAGAGTCAGAAAAGCCAAGAGAACTTTAGAAAGTCAAAATACCTCTAAGTTAAGGTGTTGCAAATCTTAAAAAAAATGCAGTAGCATTGTAACTGAAGACTTCCAACCTTCAAGGAGGAAGACTCCAATTTTAAACACAACGTAAATATTAAACTTCAAGCAGTACAATACCTGTTATAATATGCAGATCCTACAAGACATTTGGTCTGGTGCCTCTATGCCTGATAAAAAATGAGCAGAAAATGCAGCTTTTACAAACACATTCACTTGGACAATACTGAAGACAGTCTTGTTTTTTCTCCTTTAGGATTTCCTGGCTCTGATAATCAAGCCCTGCTCAAATATGGGTGTCTACGAATGCAGAGTGTGAACAATCTGCAGTGGGTTTCCCTCTGGAGGCAAAGAGCACACACAGAAAGCCCAGGGCTGCTGCTGCCCCAGGCAAAACACCAGTTCCTCAAAGCTCTAAGTGGAAAAGGACCAACAACGCAAAGCACCCACAAACCCACAACAGCCAATTAATGTTTGGGAATCAGGAATGCTCCCAATGTCATAAACACCTCATGGGAGGAGTAAAGAAAAAACAAAGCCAGACTCTTCTCAGTGGTTCCCAGTGACATGACAAGAGGCAATTAAGACATTAAAACACCGGAAATTACACTTAAGCATTAAAAAGAAAAAAAAAAGGCTTAAAAATATTTTAAAAAGCTTTTTTACTGCGAGGATGGCAAGCAATGGAAAGAGTTGGTTTTTGGGGTCTCCATCCTTGGAGCTACTCACAGCCTGACTAGACCCTGCATGGTGCAGCCTGCCCTGGGTGTTTGCTGCTTTGGGCAGTGGATGGGTTAGCGACCTCCTGAGGCGACTTCCCACTTTAGCCATCATTGAGCTCAGCACAGCTCACTATGAAGCATTAAACACAGTACCGAGGAGGCCACCTAGGCAAAGCCAAACTGCAGGCTAAAAATGTGCTAAGGAACAGAGTGCTCTCTAATCACGTTTGTTCACAGTGCACCTCTTGTTCTTCACCTTCTGTCTATGAGAGACATTAACTGGGGGCAAGGAACTGCTAATTTACGCAATAAAGCCATGGCTCATACGCACAGAAAAATCACCAACCCTGCACTTCATCAGGCACAATCACTCCTCATGTTTCCAAAAAAAGCACTCCTTGCTTTTCCTAAACAAGGGTTTTGTCCATGGTTATCAAAAATCCCTAAGACACCCTACTGAAGGGAACAGCAGTGGCAGACAGAGGTACCAACAGCATCCTGGAGACCTCCAGCATTTACCCCACTGTTACCAGGTCCTACCTCCAAGGAAGGAGAGACCTCAGTCTGCACAGTGCTTCTTCCACTGCTAGGAAGGAGCTGTGCTGACGAGAGCAGCAGTGAGAAATTTGAAGATAAAATTTAGTGAAGTAAGACCATGCAAACACAGTGACCTCCAAAAACCTTTTCACCACTCATGGAGCATCTGCTAGCAGCCCGACCAAGCCTACAGATGAGAAACTTGGAGAGGTGAAATAAAAAGAACAAAAAGCCCGCATCCGAACAGCTGGAGATGACGCAACAAAATCCCATTTCCCCAGTTATTTGGTCCTAAAAGTGGTCATAGAAAACTAGCCTGGAACAGCACATCCTGCTCTGGCCACCTTCCCAGCACAGTGCACCACATCTAGCAATCAGGAACTGAAACCGCTGTGGTAGAAAAATACTATTGGAGGCATCCTTCCCCAGTAAGGGCATAGAATTGCTTTTATTCTTTCCACACCATCACAGGCACATGGGGGGAAAACAAAGACCTCATGCACCAGTGGACCAAAGAACCAAACTGCATGAAACAAAAAAAGACAACAAACTGCAGGAGGAAGAAGGTAGAAAGGGGAGATGCAGAGGGAGAAAAAGAAATGCAATTATTAGACAGAAGCCATAAATCAGTAGCCCTTTGTAGATTATTGGAAAGAGAACAATACTGAAACACCCAGCAGATTAATCCCTGTGCCTCCTGCAGGGCACTGAGACTGCCTCTGACTTCACAAACTTTGAGAGGATCCTCAGCTGACCACTAACACAGCAGAGCTTACCCAATATGTATGTTCCTTTCTTTACTCTTTGCTTTTTATGGCTTTGGTCTAATAGAACTAAAACCTAAGAGAAAACTCAAGGCCTTGGGTTTTTTTTGTTGGCAGTGACTAAGGAAAACCATGCAGTCAGGTAACATGAACAGAAATCCATCTTGGAGAAGCGCAATTGAGCTCCTTAGGAAAATAAGGAATAGCTAATATTTCAGATGATGTCAAGCAGTCTAAATTCCTTTCATCCACAAAAGCAGAAAGGAAAAATAAAAAAGAAGAAAATTTTAACACAGATTGATCCATGACACGGCAGATGAATGAGAAACCAAGGTGCTCACAGGAAACAGACGCATGAAATCCACCCGTGGCATAATGCCATCGAAAACACACCTGGGAGGAAAGTACTAACAGTACTCTCTCTGACAGACCATTTAAAATAAGTTTTCTCTTGCTTTCCAAGAAAACAACAACACTTACCTTCCTGTGTGCACAATCAGTGCAAAATGAGGAGGGCGGGTGTTTTTACAGAGGCAGATCCCCCTTTTAGAGCTCCCAGCTGAAAACCTTGCTCATGCCGACAAGAACAAGCATCGCTTCGTCAAGGCTGTATTTACAATCCACCATTAAAAAAAATAAAAATAAAATACAAACACAGCTATCTCCACTATCAGTTACAATTAATCTTATCACTAGGCTGGTATTTCTACCACATCCCTGGCTGTCACAGAGACAACGTTATTTGGTCTTACTTGTTTCATGTCCCTCCATCTGGTTTGAACACACCAGCCGGTTGCTAGGGCTATGCTGTTCACTTTTCAGTAGGTGGAGATTTTTTATTTTTATTTCTGAATGACATACAAACCCTCCGGCTACAGTGCTAGTGAAGATGTATTCCAAACGGCTTACAGAGAAAAAACACAGCCCTGCAAAAGAAAAAAAATCCAAGGAAAGCTAGAAAAAAACAAGGGGCTTTGTGAATGGGAACTGCAGCCTGCTGGATGCAAACACAAAAGCTGCCTGAATATGGATTTCAAAATCAGATATTTAATTAAGATGGCAGATTTAAAAAAAAAAAAGTGCTTAAACATTTTACATATGTAGGAAATTATAGTTTCCCCACCCAGAGGCTCTCTGTTTCCTAGTTGAAACAACACACAGACAGGCATCTAGAGGCAACACCTTCAAGCCTTTTTTTTTTTTTTTCATTTGAGGTTGTCTCATTTTGAATGACCACCTGCAAAACACACCATGCTTTAAAACCCAGAGTTTCGCAGAACTGAGGAGAATCAGCTGCTGGCTACTAGGTCCGAAGGCCAAAAGGACACACCGTGCCCCATGTGCAACCTCTCTGGGGAAGAGCAGGGGCTGGCCTTTGGTCCCACTTGCCTTCCTCTTTGTGCACATGCTCTACAAACGCTCAGCGTTTGGAAAGAAAGCATTGGCTGCAGATTATTTTTATAATACGATGCAATAAGATGGTTGACTTGAGTTTCCCAGGTCTCCCATTCATACATAACACTCCTTAAATTAGGAAATTTTGATACACAGGAATGAAAAATCTTGACTAGGGTTTGTTCTTGAGAGATGTAGAGAATAAAAAAAGGACCCCCCCCCCACGAGCAGGCTGTTACCCCAGAGCAGTCTACCACAAAAATACAATGAAAAAGCTAACAAACTGCAGACAGCTTTTACAGGGAAGGTGGAAGGAGAGAACCTGCTCCACCCCAAATTTCACCTTGCTGTCAAAATCAATGTCCCTGCATTCTTGGTCCTACATGTATGAGACAACTGTGAGAGGTCTAAAGCATCTTCTGGATTTGTCTGTCTTGCCTCACAACACTGAAACAACACATCCCTAGCAGTTAATTTTACGAGGTAGATCTCTATTTCATGAAGATAAATGCTGTTTCAGACATATTATTACTTCTATTTGTGCTGCTTCTGGCTGGCCAGAAGAGAAACACGAACAGAGACTTAATTGCAAAATACAGTTCAATCACAAATATAATAGGCTTCAAAGGAATTCAGTCTAAATCTCTGGCCCAATTTCTCATAGGATGTTTTGAAGATATTTAACTATAGCGCCACCAGCCAGTAGCATTTTAACACTTAATAATAAATATCATCAGATAATTTACACTAGGAGTCATTAACATTTCTTTTAACACAAAAAAAAGACTCCATTTCATAGGTTCCAGCTCTGAAAGAAGAAACTAAAAAAGAAAATGGATCCCTGTTGAATATATTGCTCTGGTGTTTTGCAAGAGAACAACAAATGAAATTTAGAAAGTAAAATTGGTAATGCTGGAAATATCGTAATGGGAATAATGTAGAGAAATATCTTCGTGTGAGGCAGGGACAGGAAACTAGTTAGGTCCCAAACATGCTTTGAGCTGCGTAATTCAGATGTTGCCCCCCTTTCCCTGAGGAGAGGCCCTGCATGGAGGCAGGTCCCTCTGCTCGGATCCCTCCTGGACATGGGGACACCCCCCTGGCAGCTCCTCCCGGAAGGCACCCGTGCTCTCCTGCCCCGTCATGGTTGAACAGCCATTACATAGGTTGAAGCAAGGAGGCCTTGTGAGACCAGGAAGGTCTGCTGGCTGGCCCTTCCATGTAGAAGTCCTCCATTTCGGGAGGATGGCTATGAGGAGCCCCATCTCCACAGCGGGAGCCTAGTGGGACCAGGCTCAGGGCTCCTCCAGCCTGAAGGCTCAGCACCCTCCAAGAGCCCAACGCTCAACCGTGCAAAAAGGATAAACATTATTATGAATAAAAAGCAATGCAAACGTTGACAAAGGCTTAAACTGATAACGTCTATTTATTTTTATATATATAAATAAATTTCTTCTTGAATTTGCTGAACTCTAGTCAAAGCAATACTGTTCTCGTATTATGCAGGACTACAAAAAAAGCAGCAAATGTTCCTTTGTTCCCTAACTCTAGACCCTTTCTTCGTTCCCTGAATTCCATTCTTTTTTTATAATACAGCAAACATTATTTATTCCCTTTAACTGATAAAAATGAATGGAAGCACATCGAGGCTGAAAGCCTATCCCACAGTATGTAGGAAATGTCTTGAGACAAAAGGCATCAAGCCATAGAAAAGTATTTTAAGAGCATAAAGCACGAAAGTCCTTCCAAGATACAATTATTTATACCTGGGAAAAACTTACCTCAAATCATGCAACAACGTTTGCTACCAACCAGCGTAGTCACTTTCTGCACTTTGCCTTAAAATTTGTTAAACACATTAGTTGTGATGCAAAAACTAAGCCTCGACAAGATAAGCGTCCTTCAGATACTTTGACAGAGATGCATACACAGCAAACAGCTTATTAAACACCCAGAGTCTCTGAGTCGAGTTTTATGGCTTAGATTCATATCCTATTACAAAACAAACTATTTATTTTGGTCTGCAGTATTGAAATCATTCTAGTTGCTTATCTCTGTAATTAAAAGAAATTTAAAAAACACAGCAGTTGACAGGTCACATTGTTTTGTGATGCACAAGTGAGCTCTGTGATTGCTGGATGACACAGAGGCAGCCAGAGCAGTAGCACCTTACCTGCAAATACCTGTCTGTAAACACTCTTCAGACCCACTTTCACTCTTTACTCACAAGCAATCCAAGGTCAAATGGAGGCTTGCAAAAAAACCCCAGAGATACACTTCACTTTAGGCAGTTCGTGTTTTACTGGTTAGCTATTTAGTAAATGCCTTCAACTACTCACCTTACTGAATCTGAGAAATTAGTATGTCATTGTCTCACATGTTTTGCCTGGATCCACTGATTAGAAAAACAATTACCATATTCATTCCTCCCTCCAAGACTGCTAATACATGCAAGGAAATGCCTCACATTCCCCAGCAACACGTTATTGACATGCTGTGGCCACACAGGCTACAAAACAAAAGAGGCACTCTTGGGTAAGAGTCCAAAAGGTAGTTCTTCAAAATACCTTAAGAACCACCAAATCCTGAGCACAGACTCAACGTTTAGATCCAATTTCATAGCTCGTGCTTCTTTCTTTTAACGGGATGGATCCAAAGATCAGATTCACAAACTTTGAAAGGGTTTGGCTTTAAATTTTAGACCTTCAGGTCCAGGAGTTTCCAGATCCACAGTGTCAGTGCTGGCACTGCACAAAGCAAAAGTAGAGGGCACCCACCATCAAAAGCCCAGAAAGTAAATAAAATATATTTAGCTTGAACAGTATTTATTTTCATACATATCTGTAAAAAACAACATAAAAACCAATACCTTGTAATGCTGCAGCATCAACTGCTACATGGGGAAAATTTGCATATAAAGTCACAGCATTACATCCTATCTATCTGCCTCTGATTTTGCTATCTTAAGATTAACTTTTCAGGAGGAATATGTAAAAGAAAAGTGTGATATCTGAAGTACACGCTTTGTGCATGAGGATATCTCCTTTTTTTAAAGACTCATGATACATGAGAACTTGAGATTGCCAGTACCACCACTGCACCACTGATACACTAAGAATCCCCTGATACAGCATGATTTGCCATCTCTCTTCTCTTGGTGTAAGCAGGGTAAAATTCAACATGGTTGAGTCTCAGAACAGGACTGAATTTTAAAGAGAAAAATATAAGGGAAATAAATGAAAAATAATAAATTGTAGGCCAATTTTCATTCTAGTTTTCTCTTGCTCATCTCAAAAAAACATGAACCTTTTCATTTTCTTTTCTCCTAAACTAAAGCCCTTTGCCAATAGCTCACGCTGCAGGTTATGTTTAGGAGGTATACTTGGCAATCTGAGAGTCTACATCAAGATAATCTGCTTTAGGCAGCACATGATTTTAATCACTATTAAAAATGGACATTCTACCTTTGAGATTCCTGAAACATCAGATGTAGGTACTATGCGCTTCAAAACTTGAATTAGTTCTCAACTTTGAAAAGGCCCAAGTAGTTCATGTGCAAAACACATTCTGAAACATGCTTGTTTGTTCTTATCAATCAGAAAGCAAAGGTGAACATAGCAACCTCTGTGTTTTGCTATCCCGTTGCTAGCCAGAGCAGCCACAGATGAAGACCCTGCAGAGCAATACACTACCCAGCTGCAGAACAAGGAGAGGGCTCTTGCTCAGTTTCCCCCATCCCTTCAGAAGCATCCTCCCCTTCCTTCAGGACACAGCCTGTGTTTGCTGCCCAGCTCCAGAGCCACTCGTTCAAGCCCAGGGTGAAGAAGAGGCACTCACAGACATGGCTTTTTCCCACCACTGCCCTTCCCACACTTTCTCTCAACTGGTTCTGTCCCCCACGTCCCTTTCCAGGGTACAACCTCCAGTCCCTAGGACAACACAGGCCCAAGTCTGATAACCAGGGATTTTGGTAATGCTATGGTAAGCAAGGTTTTTATTTCTTTTCAGACGGGGGGGCACAGTGTTGCTGATTTTGTCTTGTTTTTTCAACACCAAAGTTTCAGTGCCAAGAGATGAAGAACAAAATTCGTGCATTCTAAGCTCGAGAAAAGGGTCCGTCTCTTCTTTTCTGATTGCTGCACTGGTGAGTAGCAAGCAAACAAATCCCCCCCAAAAAACCTACTACTACAGTGCAACTTTCAGGAGCCATATGCTCTCTGCACCGCTGCCTAACACTCGATGTTGCTTGGCTAGGGAGCCATGTGGCTCACTACTCTTGGGCCAGCCTCACCTCTCAGTGCTAAGGCAATTTTGTAGCTAGGACACAGAAACCAGCTCTCTTGCTGACCACTCCTTTTTCATGAAAGCCTACAGTTGGTTCTTCAGGATCAAGATATTGTCTTCTCCATCCCATCTCAACCTCTCCTCCTCTTGTCAAGACTGACACTTCCTCACCTTCCCTTGAAGAAAGATGTTTTCATGCCCTGGTGCCCTTTGTCCTCCAGCACCACCCAAGGCTAAAAAACTCAGTGAAGCAAGGTCTGAGCTGTGTCTCAGGCTCAGAGGAGCTCACGAGAGAAAGGTATCAGTGCTAGGGTAAAGGAAACAATGCTGGGGTGGGCTGGAGGGCTACAGTCTTGGGGTCTGGGTGGTACTGAAGGGTAGGAGGGCTTTCACCAGCAAGGTGGAGGGAAGCAACAGGTCAGCATCAAGCCAGAGCTGTGACTTTTGCAAGAACAGAGCTTGAAACAAACCTGGTCACGGCCCTAACTGTATTCCCTTTCTTCTGCAGCAGGAAGAAGAGGGAAGCTGGGAAGAAAGGAGGTGGCAGAGGAAAAGGTGACTTCTTTCCACTTCTACTCCACTAAGAGAGAAAGACCTAGCGATGGAAGGGAGAAAACAGCCACTCTCCATCTCATAGCCAAGCCTCTGTGCATATGCAGGAGGGGGACTGATCCCACCCATGGCCCCATCAGCAAGATGAGCAGAAAGTGCTGGCTTTACAACAAATGAAGATGCAGCTCATGAGATGAAGAAACATTTAGCAGTCAGAAACTTAAGACATACTTGCATCAATGCATGTTTGATGCTCAACTGGAGACAGAATTCCAGCTGCTACAAACCTGCCTAGATTCCTGTGGGATAATAAGGTTACTGAGACTGAGTTTACTTGCTACAGATGATCTGCTCAATGTGAAACCATATTTTTTTTTTTTTTACGTAGAACACTGCAAAATGCCTGTTTCATTAGATACAACAATAAACTGCGGCTTATTACTGACCTTACTAACAGTAGGCTGCCTTTAATAGAAAGGGCTATAATGCACTAAAATAGAGAATAAAGTAACTTTTAGGGGTGTGTCGTGGTTTGGTCTCAGACAGCAACAAAGAACACGTGCTGCTCGCTCGAGCCTTCCCAATACGGGAAAGAATCGGAAAAAAAAGGCAAAACTCGTGGGTTGAGACAAAGGCAATTTAACAGAACAGCAAAGGTAACAAGGAAACAACAACAATAACAGAGAGAGAGGAATATACAAACACTATCACGGCACCGCCGCTCCCCTCTGCTCACCGACCAGACCCAGGACGCCCCAGCCCGCTCCCTGCAGCGACTTCCAGCCCCCTCCCCTGGCAGATCCAAGTGGGCATGGCTCCCATGGGATGGAATACCTGTGTCCCTGACAGAGCCTGGGGAAGAATTAACCCTGTCCCTGCCAGAACCAGGACATTATCCACCCCTTATTCCATACCATCTATGCCATGCCCAGATCTTACAGGTTCCAATGAATTGCCACCACTCTTCCCTGCTTTTTTTATATATATGTACATACATAGTC
>VYZM01010726.1:2062-13898 GCA_013398915.1 Dromas ardeola | reverse complement strand
TTTAAAAATCACATTGATTATTATATGGTATGTGTAATCTAAATATGGATATCCGCCTGAGGCGTGAAAGCAAGCTAGGGAAGGAGAAGTTATTACAAATGTCAAAGTGCTTTCAAAACAGTCTTCAGTGGATGGAAAGTCTCCAGAAGCTAGTACCATTCATCAGAATACAGCCATTTCTTGAGCTCAGCAGAAACACTGAAAGCTGTTAGTCCCTTTTTTTTTTTTTTAATTCTAATCACTTACCCTTGTGTAATGGACTTGAATTGACATTGGGGAAATTAAAGATAAATCAAATGCATTTTCTGTCTTTTCATCAAAGCAGTCCTTTGGCAAATCAAGTGTGGGTCTTCCTTGACCCATTTCCACTTACAAGTTGCATCTTCAGGCAATGAATTCATGCCAGTAATATTTCACTGAATGCCAAGCTGAGAATAACTGTGATATTATGGAACATGATTAAGGACTTTCTTTGATTTCCCTTGTCTTTAACTTCACTGGAATACTGGAAAAGTACCAAACCCAAGAGCTGATACAGAGCTGACAAAGTAATGAATTCCCGTTTCCACCTCTATCAAATTTTAAGAATTAGGAATGACTGCTTGGTTCCCTCTTCTAGAGAAGACGCAGCATCAGAAGGACATTAAGTCAAGATGGAAATTTGGAGAAGATATTTCTGTTTAAATAAATCTGTTCTGTAGGAGGGGGACATGAGGACATGGGTAATTTTCTTTCTGTGTAACAGCCTGATAAATGTCATGATGCTTCATGTTAGCTAGCAGATGAGAGCTGTGTTATCCTGTTTACCTGTTATAGTACAAGGAATAACACAGCACATTTGAGTTCATTTTATAGCATATGCCAAACTCCATTGACTTGATTTAAGAAGACTGGTAACAAACAGCTAAGGTTCTGACATCCAAGCTCTCTTGAATATTCACCACTTGGCAGTAGGTGCTTGCTTTTATTTCCCTTGTTTTGCACAAACCAGACTTTTATTTATTATGTATACTGGAGAGTTTCTGTGAAATTTTAAATTTTCTGTTTGTTGATATACTACAAGTTCAATTACAGTACAAATTCCTGATAAATACATACTTTTTTATCCCTGAAGTCAGTCTCTTCTAGCAGTTATATATTCTGACTCCCAAAAGATCTTATGACTCTTTTGATCTTCGTAGTTTTGAATGTGTAGCTTACAAGGAACAACGTTCTTGTGATCCGCTGCCTTCACACTTCTGGACTGGACAGGTCTGTACAAATATGACTTGAAGCAATTGAGGCCAGCCTCCAGAGTCAAGTTGCCAGGTCAGCCTCCACAGACAAGCTTCACCAATCTGTCTCTTTACCTTATCTCGTGTTGTACGTTTAGCCCACCCATAAGCAGAAAATATTCAGTTATTAACAGTCTGTATTTTTAGCTCTGCAATATTCGGTAGCATGTTTTTCATCAAATACATATGAAATTATTTAAAAAATAAGAAAAAGTCTGCAACACTGATAGCATAGATTCAGTTGGTATGCAGTTGGTATGATGTTGGGCCATTTGCAAGCAGTTTACTTCCAGGTATGTGAAAAATAAAAATGGCCATTGGCTTGACTAGCTTGTGCCTCAGCAAAGCCCAAGCAGGAGATATAACTGCTCAGGACTTGAGTTCTTACTGTTTGCATCCTCACAGTCCTGGTGACAATTGCCCGGATTTGATCTCAAGTGTTGGCCCAGTGGGAAAGTGAAAGACTTTAATAGATACATGGAAAGACCTGAATTAGGTTCTGTTTTCTTTAAATGCATACATCAGCAAGCATTATAATTTCCGTAATAAGGTCAAGAATTTTTAAGCAAATTCTAACAGTTTTTCTTTTCTTTATCCACATCAATTTTTGCATGCAAATATAATTTGAGGAAGCACAGACTTGACAATATTCCTACACAACTGTAGAACAGGGGAACCTAGAAGCAAATATATATTAACAATGCAAATAAGTATGCCAGGACTTTTTGGTTCTTTCAGAAATGAATCACGCTTTTATACTACATGCTATGTGAGCGTTTGAAAAACACTCTGATTTATTTCAAAATCTACAGGGAAGTGGTGGATTCCCCATTATTGGACAGTTTTAAGATTCAGCTGGACAGGATGCTGGGCCATCTAGTCTAGACCGTAGTTTTGCCAAGAAAGGTTGGACCAGATGATCCTTGATGTCCCTTCCAACCTGGTATTCTATGATTCAGTGATTTACCCTTGGAGCAGCAATGCAACATCTCAAAGCCTTCTTTGTGTAACTTTCCTTGTAGTTTAGACTGTAGGCATACTTCATATATTGACCATGCTTCCAGAAGGCCCACCAGAGATACTTTTCATGTTTTATGTTTTTGTAGGATGCTGTGATGATATTTTTACAGGGAAGTAGGTCAAAGACAATTGTAAAATCAGGCTACCCGCTAGGTGGCAAAGAGAGACAGTGATTTGGAATGTATTTCTGCACAAGGGAAAAAGAGGGTGAAAAGCAGCCGGCTATAGAACCAAGTTTACAAAAACATATTTTGTTTTACTGCCCTAGCCTTTTGGAGTGAGACTGAGTTTTAGTAAGTGTGATTCTGAAAGACTGGAAGGAGCAGATTGATTAAAGCAGTCTAGACTAGGGAAGAAAGCTATCTGTGTGTAAGGAAAATGATCTAATTTCAGTTTGTCCATTTTAGTAACTTGCTTGAAAGGCGTTTACTTCTTCAACTAATTTCTTACAAATTGTAATGTTCAGCATAGAGGACCATGATGCTGTGGTCTGCTCAGCTGAATTGCTGAAGGCTTAAGCTTTTTAAAAAAGTAATATTTTTAATGAAGAAATTCCACTAGCCACACTACAGAATGTTGGAAATATGGGCTATCTCTACTGCAGTTATTAGAGTTATCATAGAAATCCATTGCTGCAGGTAAAACAATATATATTCCATGAATTTACAGCCCACACCTGAAAGGTATTTCCTTGACCTTGCAAGGTCATGCCCCAAGAATGTGAAGTGGGAGCTTTCATAATGAAAACAATTCAAGATTTTGGGGGCTTTTTTTTTTATTATTTTTTAGTGTTTTTCTATACCAACTCAAGGCTCAGCTGAGGTTTCCATGGGTTTGGATGTAAGGTGATTGTGACGTGATAGTTGTTATAAAACAGCAGCTACATCGACCAGTCAGCATTCTTTTTGTTGCACTGTCCAAATAAATTATTTTCAGGTTTAATTGTAACTTTCCCTTGGAATGAAAAGAAAGTAAGCTTCATTTGTGCAATGTAAACACAGCACTACTATTGATACTGTTTTTTGCAAAATTCAAATTGTGTTTTGGGTATTCTTCCTCTTTGTAAGGTAATAGTGAAGCTCAAGAAACTTTATTATAGGAAAGGGGAGAAAACCTTATAGTTAGTTTCTCTGGACTTTCTCTTATGAAATTCTTTTTGCATATTCTGAAGAGCTCTAATGTCTAATGAATTATAATAGGAACTTGAAATTTGGAAGAGCCAAATAATCCTGGCATGCAGCTAGTCTTTTGTTCAGAAAAAAAACACCCTACTTCTCAGGACAAATTTTGAGGTAGTAAAAAAAAGTTTTGCACCTCATATATTTAAGAATATTAGGTTTATGTTTATAAACTTATTACATAGAGAATGGCGATAGAGCATGGTGGGAACAGATCATGGAGAAAGAGAAAACTAGTCTTAAAAGATGATGTTTCAATTTAAAAGAGATCATGAAGTTTGTTTTATTTCTTTTATGGTGAGGCACAGGAACAGATAGCACTTCTCACTATCTATTGAGGGAATTTCTGTGCTAGGAAGTTTAAAAAAGTGTGTTTGATGAGGAACTTGGAAGAAGAAAGATGAAAGTACTTTTCTTTTTCTAGGGAAAATGTTGATGGTTCAAGTGTAAGGAAGCTAGTAACAAGAAAGGCAGAGGGGGAAAAAAGGACTATGGAGATAAAGAATATGAAGGATGGCCGTAAGACATGAAAGCTGAGATGTTTAAGTCAGTAGGTCTATGTATAACTTTTCAGATAAGTATGAGGAGTTTGGTACTGATATGGGAAGTGTCAGAAAGCCTTGGAAACATTCAGACAAGTCAAGGTGAAAAGATGATTCGATGGAAGAGCTGCAATTTGAACAAAATAAGGAAAAAAGTTGCAAAGGGAAGAGACTTCAGCATTTGACACACAAGACGATGTAGCTTGATTATAGAATGTGTGCGTAGCAGAAGAGGAAGACACTCCTTTTAGAACTGTTGAGGAAAAAAATTGTTTATTTGATAGAAACAGTGCCTGTGTGGGATGTAAAATTCAAGGACAAAATTTCACTGTGCCTGAAGAAGAAATTGCTTGCTGAAAAACTCTCCCATATATTATGCAGAATTAACACAATAGCTTTAATCCTGTTGTGACAAAGAAAAGATGGTTTATTATAAAGAGGATTGTTTTGGAAAGGCAGCCTCAATTTTCTTGCTAGATAAGAGAGAAGATGTTCTCTTGGCTTCCCACTGCTCTCTGAGCATCCAACGGAAGTGAACTAATCAAAGAGAAACCCTAAAATAACAAGAATAAAGCTTGTGTGAAAACTCCTTCTTCTGTATAAAATATAAGAAGTTGATCTTTTTTGAGGAATAACTATAGAACAGTATTAAAAATGTGTATCATCCAACTGGATTCATCAATATCAGATTCAGTAGATTTTTTTTCCATAAGGGTGCCTTGAAGAAAAAAAATCTTTCCCTAAATATGAAAATATGAATACTTACTCAAAGTTTTCTTATGTCTAGGAAAATAATTTTTGTTCCTTTAAAACCAAATTCTTTGCTTTTTTACAGGCTCTTTCACCTGCTTTCATGTGGTTTGTTTATCTCATTGATGACCGCTTTGTTCAAATGTCAGTCAAGATCTGGAGGACGACCAAGTTTCTCTGTAATGTGCTTCTTCAGTAGAGAAATTTAAAATGCACAACCTATTCTCTACATTCCTCTAGTGAGGAGATAATCTGAAAAAGTCCGGAAGGATACTCAGAAGATGGTTCCGGAATTCCAGTTATGCTTTGAATGCTAATTTCTTCTCAGGGTGCAGCAGCTCATTGGAGAACTAAATATTCAGGCCAACACAATCAACGTAACAGTGTGCTTTATGCCCCTTCACAGAACACATCTAGAGGATAAGTAAGGTCCAAATTTTTGACTGACTGATTACTTACAGAAGCCCACTGAAATCACGTTTGAATTTGACTTTACATTTCACTGAAATTAATTTAATTTAACTGTGTTTTAAAGTAGGTAGGCAAAGATAACTTTTCCAGATTGCCAAAGGGTACTCAAGAAAACTAAGCATGCCAATGTTTGTGAGCTTAAGCGAATAATTACAGGAAGACTTATGATCGTACTTTCTACCTCTGATTTAGTCATGTCACATGACTAGAATCATAATTTACAGGGCCTTTTAAAAGCTACTAGAGTGATCTAAAACTTTTCTCTGAAGATGTTCAGTCCAATGATATAGCTCCAGGTAACATTCAGTATTACAGACATGCTGGTAAGTGTTAAAAAATATTGAATAGGACATTTTTGAAAAACAATAAAACAATAAAGAATCCCCCAAAAGCATTGTTTCTAGGTAATATCTATGTGTCACTTAAATGTCTATACTTGGCTTATGGTACAGCTGTGGTGGTAAAAGTCCTATTGATCTCTATGGTACAGATTCTAAATACTGTTACAGTATTTATATTTGAAAATGGTGATGACATGCTTTCCCTTAGAAGACTAACTACATAAAATGAACATCTTAAAACCTAATCTCCATCAAATGAGTTTTAAAACAGCTAGCAAAAGAGCTTTCTGGGTTGTTAATATTGATTTTTCTATACATATTGGAAAAACACAGACATTTCAAGGATTAGAATCAAGCTGGTACCATGTCAGTTTTGTTTGTTTAAGTTAAAGGACAGCCATCTCACAATGTGATCTCTGGCAAAATAGTGGATGCATTGATACAGGACTCAATTTATAAAGACTTAAAAGACAGAGATATAATTAAAGCACAAAATTTGATAAGGAAAGGCTTTTTAGTCAGGCAGAAAAGTCCAGGAAAAACAAAGGGCTAAAACTCAAGAGACGGAATTTTGAGAAAGTTATTCTGTGTGTATTTTAAATGGTGAGGATAACTAAAAGTGGGAGCAGGTTATGAAGAGTTCTGATGTATTTTTTAATCACTGGGAAATAGTAAAATCAAGACTGGTTATATTTCATAAAGAAAATATCTTGTTCAAACTCAACTGTTGGACTGTGAAGCTGAAATTAGTGCATGAAAATCAGCTAGCGCTAAACAGGAGGTTAGAGTACATAATTAAAATGGGATTTTCTAGACTTAAAAGGCTGTAATGTGTGAAAGCGAAGCATTGCAATGCCTGTGAACTCAGTGAATCAATCCCCTTTATACTCTTATAAATATATATAGTAGGCAACAGTTCTGGCTTCAGCCTCACGTTAATTTATTTTCATGACAATTCTTATCTGTTGGAGTAATTCAAATGGTGAAAGTTAGTGTTCGAAGTAGCCTGGTGATCTTTGACTTTTTATGTTTAATTTGCTGTGGGAATACAACTTTTTTTTTTTTTAATAGTTGGTACTAAACCAGTGATTTTGTAGAGAGCTGAGCTGAATTCCATTCTGTCAAAATTTGCAATTTCAGATTTTTACTGCAAAATTATTATTTGTAATGGTGCAAGAAGTGCAATGAGCACAGGCTGACTTTCAGATCTTGGGGATTCTGTGTGCTAGAGATGACATTTAGAAAAATCATTTGTTTTGCAAGCCTATCGGATTTGATGTGGAGTCACTGGGGGGAGAACAAAACACAGAGCCCTGTGAAGTAATTTCTGACACAGTGCGTTTCTTACTTGAAACACATTTTAAAGCTAAAACTCTGCTTTGTTGTGCTGTTGAAGTACTACTGCCGTTCAGACGAGGCTAAGCTGTTACTGTCAGAGCAATAGCCAAAGGCAAAGAGATGCCAGTGTCTCCAGCACGTGCTTAGACGTCCTTCTGTCCTGGCAGTGCTGAGCAGCTCGTGCCTTCCTCATCCCTAAGCCTTGCTGGGTTTCCCAAGCCAGGCGTTTCAGTGCCTGCCTCAGCTGTAGAAAACACTTGATGAAATCTATTGGAAAAGCTCTGCCAAAAGCGTGCCTGGAAGGCGGAGGGGTAAGAGCATTCCTGCTGCATGTGGGAGACTCAGTTTGATTCCCCTTTGCTGAAGTGGGTGGTAGCCCCTATCTCCAGTCACCAAGAGAGTGCCCTCCCCCTTGCAGCATAGGTTGCGTCTCAGTCTCAGATGACTGTTCATATCTGTTACTGGCTTGTGAGTCTCTCTTTCTTTACTTATGGACTAACTCTTCAATTGCCCTTCCTGGATTTAAGAAAAAGAAAGCAAGCTCACCTGAATACACATCCTTAAGTCCTAAAGCTGATCTATGCTCTGCACAGCATTCGTTAACAGCATGTACAGGGCTGCAGTTGTTATTTTCTGGGCATCCTTGCACAGCTGCTGAGGTGTCTTGTGCTCTGTGTGTGCATTATCACACTTCGTGCAATCCCCTAATTTTGAAGTCCTTGTTGTTTCCATGCATGGTGTAAGGAGGACTAAATACTTTGCTCTGGATTCCAGTTAGTGTAATGTCAATCCCAGCACGAGTCCTGGTGTGAACCTCGTCCTTCAGCTTGTGTATGCTTTCATCTGATCATCCGTTAAAAGCTGTGACCTGGAATAAACATCATAAGATACACATTATAACCCAGCAGACCGTAACAGTTGCATATAAAACATTATAGTATATCATGAAAACATTTACAGCTAATTAGTTTAAAGCAATCGACTACCATAATTATCATCTACTAAATAATTAGTATTAATTACTTAGAGGATTAATTAGTTTGCTTCTGAAGTACTTTGAAGATGCAAAGCAAAGAATAACCGCCGTGTATCATGACCTATGTTCCCTTACAACTGAGTATACCATATTGTCTAAAATGTGTCGTCTTGTTTATGCAAAATTGTATTTCATTAGGCCAGTATGTGGCAGCATTATTGACTGGGCCTAAAAGGATTTTGTTGCTATGAAACCCATTCAGAAAAGTGGCTCCTTTCTCCGATCTAAATGAGTGATCGCAGCTCTCCTGTGGGGAGATCTGAGGCTCGGATGAGAATGCAATTAAGATTCATCATGCGTAGGGAGTGAAATTCATCCCCGTGCATTGATCTGTGATATATTTTTATATGCATATTAGCATTAAGAATCTAGTTACTACATGCTGAGAGCAAAATTCACCCCTGGAAGAATTAACTATAACCAGTTCAAAGGTGCTGTTCAAGAATCCCTGTGGCACTTGGGCCTCACAAAGCCCCACATTAAAGTTCCTGAATTTCTAAAGTACCAAATGCCAAGATCTCTTAACGATCTTAGTGGGAACAGTGGCTGCTTTTCAAAACCCCTGAATCCAGGGCCCTTTGAGGCATGAGGGACACAGACAACTTTGCATAGGCTCTGGATTTATCTAGTATGAAACAGAAATTTGTGTATGTGAAATACCCATTGGCTTGTCAGTGCTTCTTGGCAGGTATGCAAGACAGCGCAGAACTAAAATAACTGCTTAATTGTGATTTTCTTTTGCATTCCATGTATGTAAGAAGGCAGAATGATGGGCAATGCTGAATGTTAGACATCTGCAAAGGTTTGTATGTTGACTTCTAAAAGCAGTAGTTTTCTGCAAATTGAAAATTATCTCACTTGTCCCTTCCATAAATGGAAAAAAAAATAAGTAACTAAATCCCATTGTACATGATGGCAAATTTACTGCATTAATATTAAAGGATGATTAATGGAGTTATAAATCTCTAAAACCAAGGAATGATAAGGAAAATCCCATGATAAATCTGTACCTTCAGCAGCATTGACAGACAGCATTATAACTGGATATGGCAACAGTCTTGATCAGTTTATTGTCAAGAGACAGAGGCCAACTGCAGTATATTCTTAGATATGAAGGGTCAGCAAGTGACCTCCAGCTCTTTTAAATATTTTTAGAGCAATTATGTTAATGCTTGTTCTTAAGCACCAAAACCCTTTATGACAGTTGCATTTATCCTTTCTAAAAGTATGTCAAAGTGCACCTTTTGTATATTAACTACAGACAAGTGATGAGCTATTCATCAGGAACTTAAACCTCAATGAAGAAGAGGTTTAATCATCTGAATATGATGTTGGCATTAAAATGCGACAATCCTTAAATATTCCCTATTTCCTTCATTTTTTTTGTGCTGAGGATGAAAAGCACAAAAGAATGTGTACTGCATGTGGCAGGAAATACAAAGGCCCAGTGTTAACATAGCATGTTTCTAACATCACTGAATTATATATCAGTTGCAACTGTATTTTTTTTTTTCCAAGTCAAAGCATACTGTGAATTCACAGGGAGTTCTGATTTTACTTATGGACTTTTTATAACTCTGAGGAATTAATTAAAAATGTTTGTAACCCTTTGAAGTCCCACGTGTTCTACCGTACATAATTACTAAAACATAAATTTGTTCTTTGCTTTTTCCTAGTTTCAAGAAAGGCTGGTTATTTAATCTGGAAGTTTATAGAGACTATAGACTTCGATGATGGATCACATAACATAGCTATCAAAAAATAAATGCTGAATATCTGTCAGAGAGTGTATGTGAGCTGTTCACAGTATAAATTCTATGTAGCTAAACCATGTACTATGTACTTTGAAAGTAATTAATACATTAGAATTGCTCTAAGTGATAAGAAAACCTACTCTAAAATGGAAGTCACAACTGAAAGCCTTACACATTCAGTATACGTTCTCATGTGCCTGTTCTTGGAGCATTTCCACCATTTTGTTTCAAATGATAGACACTTGTCAAGTTCTAAGGTCTCTGTTCCAAAGGCAACAGCATCTACATTATTAGACTCTCTCTAATTAACATGTTTGTTGCCAGTTTCTATAGTGAGATCCAGAACTGAATGGACTGAAGATGAATATGTTCCGTCCTTTTCAGAATAGCTGTTTCTGGCCAAGGCTGATTTGCTGTAGCAGGAAGGAAAACTGGTCCAGGTTCTGCCTCTGGTGTGACAGTCCTCTGAGTAAAATAAATAATCTGTCTTCAAGGCCATCAGTTTGATTTCATCAATAAGCATTTCCTTTGCTTTTATAACAGGTAATAAAGAAGGAAACTATTTCTGGTATTAGCAAATTCCCTGCTATCTGAAGCATTACAGGTTCTTCAATGAGAGTGATAACAAAGAAACCTGGCGGACAATGGTTTTCAGAGACTGCTTGCTGCTTCTGCTGAGGAGGTAAAGATATTGTATATCGTATCTTTGAGTCACATAACTGCTGAATGTAAATCAGCATTACTACCTCATTCATCAGCATGATGTCTTTAATTGTGGAGCTCGAAGATTAATTTACAATGTCTGGAAAATGGCCCAATTTTCAGGAGAAGCATTTGTATTAAATGATCAATGCACCAATGAAAAAGTAGTTGTATGTAACCCTTGCAAAGACTATAGCCGTGAATAGCAACTATTTTTGTTCCTATAGGTTCCTGGATCCATTAAGATTATTATGGTAATTAAGTGTTACATCATTGTACCTGACATCAAGTTCATTCATATTAGTTTTTGTTGATCAAGCAAAAAAAAGGACAGTATATTAAATACTAAGCTATGTTAAGAGCTGGACAGCATTATTTTTTTTCTTGCCTAAGGTCTTACAAACCTAGAAGTTTTGTTTTGATTACTTAACTGTTATTGAAATGTCTCTTTTCCTTTTGTGAATTCCCAGTAGAAACAAGACAAACCCTGAAGATGGATCAACAGTAAGACATAACTTCTTTTGACAATAAGTTGCAGTGACTTGGTCCTTCTGTCTGGTCTTGTCCATAACTGCATCTCCAGAATGTATGTTTTACTGTGATTAAAGCATATAAAAATAACAACCGTGTCCACATATGCCAGATGAGACTAGGAAAATATTTTCCTTATTTTTTCCGTTTTAGAAAGCAGAACAGATAGCAGGATTCACCTGAAAACCTCTTTCATATCGCTGGTGTTTCTTTAGTCATCCAAGCCTACATTGTTGTTCCTCTTCCATTTCAGCCGGTCTGAAATCCCAAAACATTTCCAATACATAAATAAGCAGAGGGAGGAAGGAAGGAAGAGTGAAGTTGTATGAGTAAAAAGCCATGAAATCAATAACAATAAAAGCTTGGACAACTTCCATTGTCTGTGAAGTTTTTTATGATCTGTTTTTATAAACTGAAATGTTCTGAACTTTCTACAAGTAGACTGGAAACCTTTTTCTGTTAGCAAGACCATTAGTGACTATAGAGACACAGTCAGAGTTTACCGAAGAATAAAGGGTATATCTCTGCAATTAAGTCAGTCAGCTTCTATTTTACCATCAGATAACAGGGTTTCTCTGGGCTTGGATCCCTCTAACCTTGCAGGGAATCATATAAGACCTGCATGGAGAACTCACAGTGGCTTGACCTTATGAATCTTGATCTCTTAAAGGAGCACAGTCCACAGAGCTACCACCATCAGCACTTGCTTCTCCTCAAAAAAAGGAAGGTGTTCGAATGCAAATGTCAGTCTTCACTATGTAATAGTTATTTTGAACAACATGAGATCATGCTGAGAAGTGTTTCCTATGAATCTGAGTCACGGAATCACGGAATCTTCAGAGTTGGAAGGGACCTCTAGAGATCATCTAGTCCAACTCCCCTGCTAAAGCAGGATTGCC
>VYZM01010634.1:14694-35202 GCA_013398915.1 Dromas ardeola | reverse complement strand
ATGCTCAGAAATAGCTGCCTACGCGCGTGAGCCCCAGCAGACAGGAGTCAATTTTAGAAAAGCTGCTAATTTTAGGAAATGCGCCCGCTAATCGTGTTACGTGCAATTGTTCGTAGGAAAAAGCGGCGCGAGCTGTGTGTCAGGACGGCTGCCGATCGCCAGGTACAGTCAGGGGGGGAACATTGGGAATATCGACAGACGGCGGTGAAAGCACCCGGTTATTTTGAAATATATATAGCAGGGGGGGGAAGCGTCTTTACTTTTCAGAGCTACACTTGTACTTTTAATCAGGGAAAGAGCTCTGTAAATCGCTGAACTCGTCTGGTGCGAAATGTTGCAGGATTCGGTCCTTTTATATACTGCTGCTTCGGCAAAGATGTTGGCTGGAACCCGAGGAGCGCGCGGGGAAAGATGCGATGGGCGCTGCTGGCTCCTCAGCCCGGGCAAAACTCTTAATTGACTTCGGCGGGAGCTTCTCCTGAAGTAGCGTCAGCCGTTCTCGTGCGAAGGCAAGGGGGAAAAATAGGGAGCAGATTAAAAGGGATGATGGGGAGGTGGGGCCGGAAGCAAAAATAAGGTGTCGGGGAGGGGGAGGAAAGGGGCTGTTGGTGGAGATCTGAGCTGCTCCTCGAGAAAAGGCGACGCACGGCTGGGACGTGAGAAGGTTTGTGCTGAATTTCTGCTGCTCTGCCTTTGGCAGCTACACGTGGGGGTGGCTGTTGTTTTACCGTCCTCGAATGCGTTGGTATGGTTTAAAAAAAAAAAAAAAAAAGCGGAGGGAGCAGCAAAAGCATTCGGTGTGGTTTTCAATCACTTTGAAAATATTCTAGGTGCAAATATTTGAAAATTACGTGCCAAACATGAGCAGCATTTGATGTCTCTGAGCTAGGCGTGCTTTCAAACATGAGGCTGCAAACAGTAAACGCTTGTTTATTTTTCCCCTAATCAATCTTCCTATTAATATGAGCTGATTTCAAGTGAAAAGGGCGTTTTGAAGTTGGCAGCGTTTCAGGTCCAGAGTAATTCTTGGTCTTGTGCAAGTTCTGTTTGTTACAAAGAATTTTGCTTATTCAGGAGCAGGGCTTAACAATGGTCACATATGCAACGGTTTACGGAGTGTTACAGCTAGTAAGTCAAAACTGGGGATTTATTTAGCTGTTATGTGTCCAAAGATCGTTAGTAAAGAATCTGTCACTGCAGTTCCTGCGGAGATTTCAGATTGCACGTGGTACAAAGCCCTGTGGTTGACAAGACGCGCTGGAGGCCTGTAAGAATGGAGAAATTGTGAATAAGCCTCATGTGCTGCGGCTCACAAAATGAAACAGCACTTGGGCTGATTAGTATTTGGATTGGTAAACTCAAAGGGAAACGGCAAAGCATCTTTCGTGTGTTGTACTGTTAATCATGGGAATGCTGCTGACGGGGCGGGGGGAAAGGGGCACATTTAAAACCGTGGGTGTAATCGCCTCTCTGCTTCTGGGTGTGAAAGCCTTGAGTGCAGTTTCTTGCTGCAGTGGATTTCTTGCGACTAATTGTCATCCTTGGCTTGGTGATCGCTTGTTTGCAGCTCTCTGTCCACATCAGATGTTGCAGGTTGTTTTACTCAGTGTCAAAACTCTCTTACTTGTTAATTGTTTTTTTTAAAAAGTAGTTAATTGTTTTGTCTCAGTACTAAGAACGAGGGACAAGCAGCACTTTCTCCAGTGGCAAAGGTGGTATAAATTACTGAATATGGCTTTTAAGACCTTAATTTTATAGGCCTTTTTTTTTTTTCTTTCATTAGTTGTTTTTATACTGAAATTTCTTAGGACTTCTGGTGGAACTCATAAAGTGAAATTTAGTCAGCCCTTAGAAGGTGTTGGTGGATAGATTTAGACTGGCTAACAAATGGAAATACTACCAAATTCAGCTTCTCTCTTATAAGGTACGTGTGAATTCTTTCACATGCAGTTTTTGCTTTGGGGAAGTGTGAAAGGATTTCTGAAGTTGACCTTAGCTCTTGAGTCAAAACAAAACTAAGTTTTTTGTTTTAAAACCATTCATTAGAAATGAACACAGAGATACTAAGATAAATAGTTTGAAAACTGCCTGTAACTGGGTGAAGCAATTGGGATGGAATGGAGGAAAAGGAAGATGAGGTGGCTCTAGCGACAGCTCACTCTGAGCTGCAGGGTGGGACATGCTCTGAAAGATCCCCCCAATCCTTTATTTTCTGCAGGAATCCTCTCCAGCGGATGAGGGAGACTGGAAGTTTCTCACTTTGTTTAGCAACCTTTGTGGGTTTCACCTTGAATATTTCATCAAGGGTTGGTTTTGTTGTTGTTTTGTTTTTTGGTTTTTTTTTTCCCCTTTGGGGAATGAAACCCTGGGAGATGTTCTTGTTTCAGCAGCCTGTTGTTAATTGCTCAGTGTATAAACACTTCACCTTTCCTAAACACTTCACCGCAATGAACAGGCTGTTGAGTTGATGCGGGTAGGTTGTATAGAAAAAAGTCCCCCCTCCTTCAACGTCAGTGAATGGAAGACCATCCTCGTTAGCGTGAAACCCTTAACGAATCATTGCTTTGGAGTGTACTAAGCAAATTCAACAAATTGTTTAACAGAAACCACTACCATTTTAAAATCCGATTTATAGTCTCGGTTGTTTGTTCATATCTCCGTGTATACCGATGCTAATGCTCTTCACTTTTGTTTTTATTAGACTTTCGATCAAAGATGGCTCATGCGAGGCTGTTAAGTCGTATGTGGCTTGCGAGCCGTTGAATTATAGCCCCAGCGTGCAGGCTTCATCTCGTAACTGGCAGCAGAGCTACGGAGCAGCTATAACACGCCACTGAAACAAAAAAGATTAAAGTGGGAGTGAGGGGAGAGAAGGTAAAAATGGAGGTGGAGATCCTGTCCTTTGCCAGTGTCACGGGGAAATAATTTCTAAGTGGTCTAAAGCTAATTATTTGTACATTTGCAGTAATTCATATCATAGCGTATTGAGGAAAATGCAAATTAATATGCGCATTCTGTTGCACTGCATTCTGCTGGTTTTGAAAGGCAAAAAGAAATCCCTTTTTGCAACAGTGTTAAGAAGGGAGTTAGTATCTTTAGTGGACGTAAGACAGGTAGAAAAAAATAAACTTGGCTGCTTTGTGCTAAGTGTTGTTAATTAGCTTTTTGCTTATAAGGTGGTAACGAGGTGCACATTAACTGTTACAGCTCCAATACATTACAAAGATCAGTATGAAATCTCTCAGAAAATGGCAAACTTGTTGGGGCGTACCTTGAGATTTTTTTAAAGAAGGCTCACTAGAGAAGTTCCTTTAATTAGGTAATTATAACGTAATTCACTGGGAAGTCTGTCCTCTCAAGAAGTTTACTGAGAAAGTAGAAGAAAAATCCAGGCAGCTATCTGAAAACCAGAAGCTTTTTTCCTTGTTCCTCCCCACGGTGCCCTCCCTCGCTTTCTTGTCTCGCTGCCTTGGCTGTGTAATTCAGCCGCATTTTCAAATGAAGACAGAAAACTGGGATACGCGGATCTGACAGCTCAAAGTTATTATGAGTGTGTTTGAAATGTATCTTGTGTAACATGTCAGTCATGACAAATGTACTCTTTCAAAAAAAAATCCTGACTAAGGAGATGCTTTTTCGGTGTTTCGTAACTTTGCTAACTGAAATGCAAAAGGGTGCTTTAGCCAAAGCAAAATCCACACACTCAGACACAGGAATCCCTACAGGAGGTTGGAATTACTAAATAACACGCTCCATCTTGGGCTTTAAAACAAAATAATAGTTTGGTCTATTATAGTATACTTCGGTGTGTAGTGTACATCACGAAAACTTTTACACTCAACCTCTAACCGAGCGTACTGAAAAAGAAACTTCTTTTTTTTCCCCCCTCTGGGTGAAGCCAGTGGCGGTTTTGAAAGAACCAATTTAATGGAGAAAAGCTTTAGTGCATTTATGTTCTTTTCAGGCTTTTCAGTCAAACCATGGAAGATCAAGTCAAGAGTTATGGGCCACAGCTGTGTTCTTCCATTGAGACCTTCTATAGGACATCAGCTGAGCTGATTAAGAAATGGTGACCACAGCTCCATTCCCTTATTCACTCTGAAAGGCAAATCCGTCCACTTGATTGAGAAGCTTTGCCTTGCAACCATATTTTCCCATTCACTTTCAGTGGGCGGCTTAGATTTGATTAAGAAATACTGTCCTATAATTACATTCTGTCCCCCTCTCTCATGCTATGAAAAGCCTCTGAAGACAATTCGAGGTTTTTGAACTTTAAATAAGAAACGGTACAGAAGGAGGGTCTTGCAGCCTGGCTAGGTGGGGATGCAGATGAAGTGATAAGTAGCTTTTAGCTAGAAATACTAAAAGAGTATCCAAGGAAGGGCAGTCAGTGCTGGCTTGTGTTTCTGTACTGCTCCAGCTTTGTTCCCCGCTTGGCTGGAAGGAAACAGTGTCTCTAAGGCCTGACTCTGTTCCAATAAGTTTGTGACAAATGTGCTTTCCTTTTCTCCAAACAGCAAAACTGGATTTTATATTAAATCCTGGCTTTCTTTTGGTGTGATGGGACCCGGTTTGTCTCTTGCCTGGTGCTGAAGCTAACTTTCCCCGCTAATTTTAGATAGTTTAGAATTTCGCATTATGTTGCATATTAAATGTGTTCTAGCTGAATAACAAGTGCCTTGTGTATTAAGAAAATGATAGAGATTTGCGGCTGACTTCTAGCTTGAGCGTTATCTGCATAAATATTGAACTGTAGTCTATCAGAATAAGTAATTTTTTTCATACACTAAACTTTAGCAAATACAGTTCGGCATGAATGCCTCCCCTGCCACCCCTGCAGATTTGTGTCACTCAGTCAAATGAGGAGCTAACACCTTTTTTGGCTAATTGGGGTTTGCATTTATGTTCACTGTGGGGTTTTTTTATGCTTGACAATAGTTGGTGGGTTTTCTGGGTGGCAGGAGGGATCTAAGGATTGATTTAAACAGACTGTATGTCTGTATATTTGTGTACGTGCGTCTGTCTATAGATGTGTCACTGGAACTGGACAACACGATCTGCTTTTGGATGCGTAGGGGTTTTCCAATCATTAGCGAAGAGTGAAAAGTGATATGTTCTAATTCGGAGATTGCGGCTGGCTTAGTATGAGCCAGAGGGATACTTAATGGTGAATTAACCGAAACGTGGATTGTGTGTTACTGAGGAAGAAAACCCCCGCTGTCTGATGGGGATGTAGATCGGCGGATTTCAGTATCATGCTCTTGGAGGAGTGACGCCTCCAGCTCTTCCATCCAGTGACCTTCGTCAGTAGTGACAGGGTAGTTTATTTTTGCTTCTGAGGGGAAACTTTTGTCTCCTCACCGTCCCATCCATGCCTCCTCTCATGGAGACGTTGAAGGCAAAAGCAATGAATTAAGGCAGCTCGTTGAACCAAGCTGGCTCCCTTCTGATTAAATGGAGCTCCGTCCTCTGCCAAGATACAAAAGTATGGGGAAAGACTGCTCCTCGCTTTCCTTACTAATGCTGCCGAGAGGAATGTCAGGAGGAGGAGGACGTTGAAAGGGTGACTTTAGATACCTGCTTAGTGGCTGCTTCTGCGTTACTTTGTTGGCGTACAGTGAAAATGTTTGCTGATGGCATGGAAATTTTCGGTGTCATATTTGGAATATTTTGTATTTCATGTAAAACCAAGGCACATGTAAAGGTATGCTTGATGTCCTCAGTAGAGAGGAGTCACGAGCTGGTGGTTGTACGGGAGAGCTTCACTTTCTGTCTCTGTAGGATTAGTTGTGTCTTCTGCAGCTGGAGAGACATAACGGGAAGAGAAGTGCCACACTGCGTTCAAAGGAGCAGGTTGATCAGGGCAGCTGTTTCTCTCAAGGTTTTTTTAGGTGCTTAAAAACCACACAAACATGAAAAACATGTTTTAATTTTAAGGACAAGTATTCTAGGCTTAGAATAGTATTAATTATTCTGAAAAAATTCCATTTAAAGCTCTGCTGTTCTGCTTTTTTAAAAAAAAAAGTTACTTCAGCTAACTGTTTATTCACTGGAGTTGTGAGAAAGCCCTTAGCTTGGATTTAATGATGTTTAATCATTCTTTCAAAAATACAAAGGAGGTACTAAAAGCTGTTCAGCTTTAAAGAACTTACAGCTATAACTCAGATTCAAAAGTGATTTAGTTCCAGAGGTAAGTCTATAATCCTACCAGTCATGAGTTAATCTGTCATCAGACTAAGACTAGAAGCAAATCTATTTGACTAAGAATAGTTAATTCACCTGAATGAGAGCAAAGATGAAGATCCTTCTCACAAGAGTTAGTTTATTTTGAGAAAATGTAATATTCATGCTAGAGAGTGAAAATAGCGAGTGTTTTTCAAAAGTAGACTGAAAAATTCTGCTTTGAAATTGGCACTGCTCTTTTTCTCAGCTTTTCAGGATAGTTCGGTAGCGTGGCTGCCTGACCTCCTGTTCTGGACACCGTGAGTCGGCGAAGAAGGCAGATAATACTCTGTTTATTATAAAATTGAAGGTTTTAGGAACAGCTTTTTGAGGCACCGTGTCATGGCGTCAAAACCAAATCCTCCTCTCTGTCTTTCCTTTCCTTGTCTGGTTGTCGCTTCATCTCAAGACAAATGGATGTGATGAACTCTAACCTCTTAGTAGGATAATTTATTAAAATAACAGATGCTATAGAATCGGGCCCAAGTTGATCTTCAGTTCTTAAAGAAGATTAGCAACCTGATATTTTGCAAATCGGGTTCCCGTTTCCTACCTCGTTCTGTTACGTTGCCGTGTTGTGGTGAGGACAAAGGCATTACTCAGATATTGCCTGTAATTTGTAGAAAAGGATTTCAGCCAGAACAGGATTCATAATATGCAAATTAGGAATAATTCCATCAGGAAAGGGGGAAAAAAGAAGGTGCATTTGAGCAAGTGAAATTGTTCCTTATGTACCAGAAAACAGAGCCTCGAACCTTGTGTGTCAGCTGGGCATAGGGAAGGCTGAGACTGAAAATACACTTCTTAGTTTTATTAATGCTGCTTTTGGTCCCCTTTTGCACACCTGGGGAGAGGAGGGTTTGCGGTATAGATAGATTTTATATATAGATACCTATAGATAGGTAGATTTTTTTTCCGAGCACAAAACAGTCACATCAGTTCAGCAGAGCAAGAGGACGTGTCAGTCTCTCTGTCTAATTCTTTGTTGACAAGAAAACGGAGAAGACCTTGGCCGAGCCCAGCGGTCTGAGTGAAGGCTGGGTCGGATCATTTGCAGCACCCTCCCGTACAGGGGCGTGAACATGCTTATGGGTGCTGTACAAATAAATACTACATCTTGGGCTGTTTTGTGGGTTTTGTTGCTTAGAGAAATAAAAAATCAGAAGTCCTTGCTTCATTGGGGTAAATTGGTTGCTCTGATTTACTCCATTTACCTGTTAACAGCATTTATTAAAACCCATAGAAAATGTTCTAGCTGCTGCTCTGTTTCGCTCGCTTGGGGTTTTAAAAGACCAATAGTAGTTGATTGGCAAGTGAAGGAAAAGAAAATGATGGAGAGGTGTGTCGAAACCCTTCGTTATTTTCGTCTTGTTATAATCTCTGCTCCTCAAACGTTATTGAAGGCACTTTTCATGCTTAAAACATAGCAAAATGTGACCGTGGAATACTGTACTTATATTTAATACTATTTGCCTATTCATTATGGCTGTGAAGATAATAAGCCACAGCCTGCTGGGGTTCTCTTGTTCTTTATCGCTTCAGTAGATGGCACTGACATGTTCATTTGACTGATTGCTTTATATGTTGTATCAGCTGTGATGTTGTTTTAGATTAGTTAATAGTCTGTCTAAGATTTTGCCAAGATGAATATGAATTAAAATGGGGGAGGAAGAACGGCAGAGGACTACCCATAACTTACCAAGTATTCACTCTCTGGTATAATCCGTCTTTGTGTCTGTCACAAAGAGATTCTCGAAGAGGCTGTTAGTCTGCTGCTGAATACCGGGGCTGTTCAATTGATCTCTGCTGCAGCCGTCGGGTTTGCGTGCGTGAGCAGCACCCAGAGGATTCTCTGATGTGCCGGAGCTGGAAAACTTCACCCCGTACCTGTGCAATGAAGGGCTTTGGCTTTGGTTTGGTTGATTAAAATTGCCTGTCTTTTAATACAAAAATAATCGGGTTTTGCAAAATGATGGAGGAACGGAACAAGGTACTATAGGTCAAAACGTAACCGGTTCTGACCTCGCTAATGAAGCGCTTTGCCAGCAGCGGAAAGTTCTGTTTAATTTTGTTGATGTTATTGTGAAGGCGGGTGGAAATCGCGTGGAATTTTTCCCTATCTAAGGTCGAGCGTGTGGTTTTTAGTGTTTTTAATGTATAATGTCTGAACTATTGCTGCAAACCTCAACTCTGAATGTATTGTTCACGTGGCAGTTGGGGATGTGGTAAACACTGAATGTGAAAAATGATGCTTAAAGATCACGGTCAAAAGAAAAAATGCTTTCTGCACTCTGAAAAATGTAGGGTTTTGGCTGCATTGTAGTAGGCCGTGATTAAAAGGAATAATAAGGTAGGGAAAGTGGGGACGCAAGAGAATGGCTGTTTATCTCCTCTATTCCTGCTTTGTTAAGCCATGTTGAAATATAACGTGGCTTGCTTTGTTTAACTTGTACCTTGTTAATTATTCTTAAACTGCCTTGTTCGCTTGTGCGCAGGTCCTGACCCCCGAATACGTAAGCACGTACTCTGTCCGTTTGAGCAGTCTCACTAAAGTTGAATACTTGCCGAATTGGGCAGTGGTAAGTGTGAAAGGAAGCAAAAAGACATCAGTTTTGGTATGAATCTCGACAGTTTGGGGATGGCGGGGCGTAAAAAACTGAATTTCCAAATGGTGAAAATCAATGTAGTTCTCTTGACTTGGGGTCGGTGCCACTAATTTTGCATCCCTTAAAGCTCTGATAGAGTCCGCTCTGGCAGGGAGGGTTTCAGGAGCCACGTTCGGGGTCAAATATGTAGAAAACTTTAAAACACTATGTCTCACACTGGTGGTGTCGCAACTATGGAAATAGAATTTGTTGGTAATTCATGGATTCTATAAAGCTGGTTGCTTGACTCATGAAGTGAAGTTACTACTTTATATTGGGCAGTTAGCATCTACTTTCAGATTGTTCCAATGCAAAACATTTTTTCATGTTTGATTGTGATAATTCAAATTGTAAGTATTTGCTGTAATTGCTTCAGGCTTCTACAGATGTAAGTACCAGTGGAATTAGTGCATTGACTCTTTCCCTTTTGGACTGGTTCACTAGGGCTAGAGGAAAATACTGTGAATTGTTTTAATGTAAAGTGAGTGCCTTTTTTAAACAGCGTATCCGTATCGTGTTTCCCAGCTTATTAACACTTCAAAAAGCCAAACCGAAAATAAAACCTCAGAAGCCTATGAAAACAAAGGGGAGGGGGGAAATTTATGTGTTGCAATAAATGAAGAAACATTAACTTCCAGAAAGCCATGAGCTAAGAAGTATATAGCATTTTAATAATGCTTTTTAACATCCAGGGCCATTATATAGCAACTGCCCACATTTTCAGGGAACTGTAGGACATGTATCTTTTTATGTTTGTTTGTCTTACAGTGACCCTAAAGAATAAATATTATTGGTTGTATTACTCCTTGAAAAGCTATTATTAAAGCTAATTTCAAAAGGCGAAAATTGAAAATACAGGTAGCTGGGGGCATTGCCTGAGGTTTTAGTCACTTTAATTCATGTCTTGCCCTACACAAGAAACAGCGTGAGTTTGGTTTAATAAGAATATTCGTATTTCATCTTTAAAATATTTTAGATTTTAAAAACTTCCAAGTTTAAACTTGTATGGCTGGAGAATTTGAATGGCAGTGTAAATAATAGAATAGGTAGTTTCTATGGAGTGCTGTATTAAAACGCTTTGTAAACCAAAGCAATTCACCTTCTCTTTGCCTTTCCGTGATTATTTTTGAACCATGAACTGCCAGATCCGTTCCTAGTGAATGCTGAACTGTCTCTAGTTTAAGCGGATCTTTATTGGGAAGGAATGTGGATAGAAGACACATGCACATTTGCAACTATTTGTTGGCCTGTATAAAGTATGAATTATTGCTCTTTGAGGACGCAGGCACTGTGAAGTCTTTTGTTTTAGTCATAAATTTATTCTAACCAAACAAAGGGATTTTGGTGTTTTTTCTAACTTCGTAGAGTTTGCCAGCAAGCCTCTCTGGTAAAGAGAGCGTATATCTGCAGAAAAGTTGTTTTGGGTGGTATAGCTAAACCAGTTCACCAAGCACAGTAAGCTGTGACCGCAAAAAAAGGCAGAATAAGTATTTTATCTGTTGCAGGCATTCACCAGTCTGGACTGGGGACCATTTCGCATTCTTTTTGGTTTTGATCAGTATAGACGGGTTAACAGCACATTTCAGTTTGGTGATGCCTTAGATTTAAGTATGCCAGTCATATTTAAAACAGTGTTGGAGACATTAAAACTTTTTTCTAAAGTACTCAAAATTCCAGAGTTTTAGGAAAAAGAGAAGGTTTTTTTCAGCCTTGCTCCTTCCCTGGAGCTTCATTTCCTGAGCACTGAATTCAGCTTTAGCAATTTGTGTGATTGCCTTGGTTAGATTGTTAACAGATAGTAGCTGTGAACGGTGGTTTTTATATATATATATATATATAAAAAACATCTCTGATTGGGAGGGTTTGGGACATTTACCTCTGTTAGCTGATGTAAAACATGAAGCAAATTCTTCTTTTCTCTCAGTTCTCCCCCTACAACTACGTGAACTGAACTTCATAGGGAGGATGCTCAATTTTTGTGGGTGGGTTGGTGTTAGGGGCAGATTGGGGCCCCTTGAAGCCTTGTACTTTTTGCTGTGGAGTATGAAATGTTTGAAGCTGATTGTACTCAATACATCATAGTGGCTGTGCTCTTTGTTGTGCTCTAAAATCAGATATGGACACATATCCGCCGACTTTAGCTTCCCAAGATGATTCAGAGAAGGAAGTCCTGCAGAAGTCATATTTACTCCCACCGAGGATGCCAGTGCAGGAAATAGGATTTTCTCAATCCTCATGCCTTTGAGTGCTTTGGGGTTGTGGGGGTTTTGGGGTTGGTTTGGATTTTTTGTCGGGTTTGTTTTGGTTTTTTTTCAATGACTGAATATTTCTTTGAAAACTGATTCCCGAGATTCCGGCTTTGAGCCTAGAGCAAATTTTTACAGCACAGCGTGAGCTCCCAGAAACAGTTTAACATTGACATAGTTATAATTAACTTAAAGGAGTTAATAAAATAGAACTCGCTGTGGAAGTTGGCAGGAAAAGTCACATTTCCGTCAAGCTCCCTTGTGATTGTAGCTGCGGAGTCGAACAGGGTGGTGGGGTGTGGGGTCCTCCAGCTCCTGTACGACTGAAACCAGCCGAAGTCCTTTGACTTGTCATGACTCCTGTAGGACACCGGCCGCCTTCCAGGCACCCACGGGTGGGATGTGTCAGAATTCGGTAAGCTTTGGGTTCAGGTGGGGGATTTCTGTGTTTCAGGGCTCTGGCTGGGTGAGGAGGATGATGCTCGAGGCTGGCCAGGGCGGAGGTGGGATCGGTGACCACTTCTTCTGTCACAGCTCAAGTCTATTTGTCTCTCTGTCTTTCAGATTGTGGTTTATCTATGTATTCACAGTAGCTATTTAATTCATTGCTTTGCTTGCCTTTTCAAAGAAACACCGAATCCTGAGTCATCTGTAACTCTTCCTCCTGTGTTTTCCTTTTTTTTTTTTTCTTTTGTCAGCTGTGTTAATTTGCCTGTAACTAACTTGATTGTATGTCATCCTGGATAGAGGGAATCCAGCAATTGTAGGATATAAAGCTGACAGTTTTCAAGAAAATATGCTTTCAGAATAATTGAAAAAATCTCTAGGGCTGTTGTTACTCTTTGGAGATGCAATTTGAAAGTCTAAAACCAGCAGGGTTTGAACTAGAGGAGTCAAGGGAGAAACCCATTCCTGTCCAGGCAAGCTGGTGGCTTTCTAGAGAAAAAGAAGCAAAAAGAGCTTTTTGCATGTTTTCCTGGGTGTTTTCCTTGCCCTGGTTTCTGAGTGAGCAGTTCTGGACCGTACAGCGACTTTGTGAGGACAGAGGATACTTGCTCAGGTGACATGGTGGTGACACTAATTCCTTTTCTTTAATGGAATATCAATTACACGAGTTTTTCCTGTTTGAAAAAGTGTCACTGCTAGTGGCTTTGAGAAGCAAAAACAGGATTTTGCCGTGAGTATACGGCACGGTACACGGTACACGGACGGCTCTTGCTAGCAGAGGAACATGAATGTCTTGAGCAGGAAATTTTTTTCACCATCTTCCGCGCCGCTCAGATTACATGTTTTCATTAGACTGGTTGAATAATTGGTTCCTCACAAATGGGTAGGTTAAAATAATTGGTGGAATAAAGTTTTTGAGTAGTTGTATGCAATTTTTAGATGTATATTCTCTCTATTACCTCCTTACTTGCATTTTTGAGTATTTCCAGCAGGCTAGAAATTCTACTCTGGATTTGCACGTAAAAAAATGTTAATTAGGGGGTAGAGTGGAAGGTGCTTGGTTTTTTGCATCCAAGATTTTTAAACCTATTTGGTCAAATGCAGTATATTCGTGTAGGATATGTAGTTTTGATGGAAAGCGAGAATATCAAAGGATACTTTTTTCTTACGCTGGTTTAAAAAAAAATGAGAAGGGGGGAAATAAAAAAAGGCAAATGTGCTTTATCTAATACGGTACCAATTCCCGGTGGACTGGTGAAATGCTGCTGTGTTTCACTTTTGCCGCTCCTGGGAGAGGGATGGATGAATGAATGAAGTCAGAGCTTCCCACCTGTCCTTACAGGTGATTTCCAGTCTGCAGCTAGAGGAGTCTGTGGCGGTACTGAAGACTCTTATTTGTTCTGGAATCCACTCTTAGACAAATGAAGGATGCATCTAGTTTTCAAGGCTAAACATCTAGCATCTTTCCTCATCTTTTTTTTTTCCCCTTTTCTTTTTGCTTTGTGCACATTTATTTAGAAAAAGAAAGTAGCGAGTGTCAACAGATCTGTACAGATGTCTTTAATCAGTTTCCAAATGTCTAACAATGGTACAAAGAAACATAATAAAGTCATATGTTTTATTTTAACACTCTTTTAGGGTCAAGAGCCAAATTGTTTCTGCTGCATTTGGTTCTTGAAGCTGTTAGAGCATCTTGCCGTAAGTTTTTCCAGGATTATGAGCCATGCAGGAAAAGAAAGTAGGGTTTGACCCAGTGTTTAAATACTGTAAGTGATTTGCAAGGAGAGAACTTTTCAAATTGTCCCTAAAACATTACTGGTTACGCTATTGTCCCTGTTTTCCTTTTATTTCCTATTATTTTATTTGTGTTTTAACTCATCTTGAGTTGTGCAGCTCCACGCTTCTTCTGCTACCTCTTTTCCATGCAGAGCAATTAAATTGTTCCTCCTTCTCCCTCTTCCTTCCCCCATCCCTTCTCTGGAAAAGAAAAGATCTATGGAGGCGAGAACGGACAAGTTAATAGATAGTTCTTAAAATGAGATCTACCTTGATGGGAAAAAGTTGTAAAACCAACAAGTAAACCTGATATACTGTAATTACCAAGAGAAGAGTTCTGTTTGTTTCCAAGACCTTAAAATGTAAGGTGTTAATTCTCCATCATTAAACTCTCACGTTGCTCCTGGCTTGTCCTAGGCTGTCACATCAACCGCATAAATTTGTGCTCAGTTGTTGCAATATCTTAAGTAGCTCCAGCTCTGTGATCTTTGTAAGGTTTGTTTTTCCCCTTGTACGACTGTTTACGGGTTCTGACTCATCCTTGGGTTTCCCTTTAATCAGAGCTTTGTAATTTCTCCAGTTAGTGTGTTCTTTTTGTTCTTGCTAGTAGGTTGTGGCAAGCTATTTGTTTACCTGTGGAAAAGAGAGGAACAAATTTTGTTCTTAGTCCTGTGCGTGTCTTTCAATGACTTATTTAATAGTCTGTTTGTGTGTGGGATGGCAGGGCTGAACCTGCAGACACTCCAGCTGCCTTTAGTACATGTGTTGTGCAATGTGAGAGCGCCAATTTTTTTTTTTTTTTTTTTTTTTTTTTTTCCCTTCATGAAAAGGGGTCAAAAAATGTGAGTCGGTAACAGGCGTGTTTTAATTGGAGGAATCCCGAAGCGTGGTGCACGGCGGGGGCTGCACGGCCGGGAAGATGCTGTGCAGGCAGCTTGGACACCAAAACCACACCGAGGAAAAGCAGATCTCATTTGAGGAAGTGGAAAAGTCATATTATTTAAGCAGTTTGGGTTAAATAAACACCGTTTATTCCTAATTTGCAGAGCAGCCGAATGTATATGGTATTAGGGCTCAGATTTGCAAGGCAAGTATCCATAGATACCTAAAGAGAAACAGGTGGGGAATATCGCATGTGGTATCAAAGATGCTTTTGTGCTGGGAATTACTGAATTAAGGTGTAACAGAGGTGCTTTGTTAACTGACCAGCGTTGTTAAATTCCCTTTCCTTTTTCAAACAGGAAATCTTGCTGGCCCACACAGGAAAAGCAAAAGCAGTTGACAAAAGGCTTGTAATTTATATACTGACAGCCTACTTCATTGTTAAACATGATTCTTTAATGCACTGTATCTGGTGTGTGATTGATTTCCTTGTAGCCTGTTACCCAGCTGAAACTAGCAACATATCAGCATTGTTTCGTTTTCCTTGGAAATTGAAGATAATTTCAGTGCGCTTTGAAAATATTGCGTCCTGAGACCTTGCAGAGCTGGTGAGCGACGGCGCTTGGCAGCTGTTTAATCGGTCTCTAGAAAATTGTATGTATAAGGCCTGGTTTTCGTTACACGGTACGAATCTCGGCTGTGCTGGCGAGACTCAAGGGTTAAATTCCCAACACTGTCGCATATGGCAGTGAGCAGAATCACAGATGTTGATGATACAACATAATTAGTATTCTTTTATGTAAATGAAGGCTGTCAATGTTACCATAGTGTCTATACTCTTTCAAGCTGGAATCTATGCCACTTGGTCTTACCAAGGCTAAACGGGATTATTCCGCAATTTTCTATCAAGACCTGAGCAGAAAAAAAAAAATAAGAAAGAGGGGGGGAAAAAAGGTCAGGGAGGAAGGTGAGCGGAAGGTGGGAAGGGATGTTTCCAAATTGGAAGGAGGAAACCAAATCAGTCCTTTGTTTAATGCAGGATTTCCAAAAGTCTCTTTCCAGATCCTAGGATTTGTGAGTGAATGAATACAGCCCAAAGGAGAGGTGGAGCGGGTTTTTGAACCGTTTTAAATAAATGACTAAAACAGTTATTTAGGCACCGCAGAATCACTCTGTGGAGACGAATTCTGAAGTGGCCACTTGTGCTTTAATCTGAAGTCGAGAAGAGTTAAAGAATAGAAGAGCTTTGATTTTTCTTTAACAGATTCCATCTTTAGCAGCAATGTCACTGGGAAAAGACAGTAATTAAAGTAAATTTGCATAATTTGGGGGCCACTAAAAATATGTTTTCTTAGCCTGGTCAGGTTTTCTGCATACCAATCGAGGCAACTGTTCAATAACTGTCCTGAAGCTTTGGGAAAGCATGCCGTGGCCTTCGTTACGTTAAACTTTGCCCCTTGTAAAATTATTTTTTTTGTTAACTAAATACTCCGTATGCCAGACCGGACACTCTCTGTGACATCTGTAACCACTTTGTGCCTATTATAGCCGTCCCTCCTATCACTCCTTCGTGTTGTATGCAAGTACTGTAGTCGTAGATGCGTAAGCAAGTTAATTTAGTCTTTCTTGGATTATTGCAACAGATACGTTTTTACAGTCTTTTCTGCCTTTGGCAAAATGCAGGTTTTTCCTATTTTTCTTTCCTCTGTAATTCTTATTTTGTTGCAGTTCACACTTGACAACTATTCATTACTTGGTTTTTATTGTTTGAAAAATCATCTAGAAATGAAATTTAATTCAGGACAGATTTTTTTTTTTTCCTTTTTCCCCGTCTCCTCCCCCCTTCTTTCACCAAGTTACCGAAGCAGCCAAAATTGAAGTGATCACAGGAGGTGCACGTTTTTGCTCCGTGTTTTTTCACTCAGATTTTTTTTTTTCTCTGCCATATGTTGGGTCATCCACTACAAAAGGCTTGTGATGAAGAGGCTACATGTGATCTGCAGATTTATAGATTATCAGAAAATGAAAGCAGAAAAATGAAATTCCAGAGTGCCTCTTCCATGTGACGTTTCTTAACATCTAAGTATTTGGGTTCCTAGGTGCGTTCATGCTTTGACTTCCAGATAATTCCGTTCTCTGTAATAAATGTTTTCTCTGCAGTAGCTCTTGCACTGAGAGGATTAATCGTGTTCAAAAGCAACCCTGCCAGCGTTCTTACTTTGTTTATGTGCATCACAAGAATATTCTCTCTCTAGGGCTTTGAAGCTGTGCTGCCTTACAATGAAGACTTAAGTAGTAATTAAATTCTCGAAGAACCGCCAAGACTCCTTTGGCTGAAATGGGGATGTTCCGCGCCCTGGATGCTGCGTGGCGGAGGAAAGGATGTATAAACATGACTCCGTGAGTAGTGCGAGCGAGCGGGTCTGGGGGCTGTTTCTGCGCCCCGATCTCTTTCACTTGGATGGGAGCGTTGGAGGGACCGTACAAAGGAAACCACAGCGCTGGCACACGGTGTTTTAGTTGTGGTCTTTGTACAGCTGAGTATCTTTTATAAAGCATATGGATGAAGGACATAGAGCGAAAGCTTTTTGCGCCTTCTAGTTCTAGTATCCCTGCTTTGATTTCTCTTCACTCACAACATAGCAATTTAGTAAATCAGTTGCTTTTTCTGTTTATGTGTGCTCATGCAAACATACACACATGCAGATGTTCCTTTAGGCTTACTATAACGTGGTGTTACACATTTCATTTTTTTTCCCTGCTAATTTTTTTTAAACATTGTAACATTTGGGAGGCTGTGGGAAATCAGAGAATTCGAGGCTAGAATGTAAAGCCTGCGGACTTGCAAATGTTCTGGTTATGACGATTATCTGATATTTTTGTGGCTTCTGCAAGAAGTTGGTAACCTCAGTCTAGTTCCTTATGACATGCATTCCAATTCCAAATTCATTTTGTATGTATCAATTTCAAGAGGGCAGCTAAAGATCAGACGTGTGTGTGGACTGAATTGATCTTTTTCTTCTTGGAAGCGAGCCATTCAGGTTGGGTAAGGCATGCTGGCAGCTGTCTGGGCTGTCCTTAGTAGACAGATAGACAGTTTTATTCTGTAGACCTTGTCAATCCAATCTCTTTTGCTGGTACTAAAAACTGCTTTTAAAAAAAACTGCACGCAGAAATAATGTAGTCAGTTGAAAGAAAACGACAGTTGGGAATGACAAGACGCGACATCTGTATTTTTATAGGTACAAAAGAGACCATTTTAAATATGTATAGTGTCTCTAAGATCCTTTCCTCTCTTTTTTGCCTTCCAAGGTCAAAGCAGCAAAGACTTCTGTAAGACATGGATAGATGCAAACATGTTGGGCGGCTACGACTCGCCCAGGACCACTCTATCCTGAACCCCCAGAAGTGGCACTGCGTGGACTGCCAGACGACTGAATCTATCTGGGCTTGTCTGAAGTGCTCCCACGTAGCCTGTGGGAGGTACATCGAGGAGCATGCACTTAAACACTTTGAAGAAACCAGGCATCCGTTGGCAATGGAGGTTAATGATCTGTATGTCTTTTGTTACCTGTGTGAAGATTATGTGTTGAATGATAACCCAGAGGGTGATTTGAAATTGCTGAGAAGTTCTCTGTCAGCAATTAAAAGTCAAAAACATGATCCGTCGACAAGAAGTGGCAGGACATTGCGATCAATGGCTTTGGGAGAGGACGTGTGCAGCCATCAAAGGAGCCCTCAGGGACAGTCTCAGATGCTTACAGCTCTCTGGCACAGGCGCCAGTCTTTGCTTGCAAAGGCGTTGCGGACCTGGTTTGATAAGAGCTCTAGAGGCCAGCTAAAATTAAAACAAAAGAAACAAATGGAGGAGTTGGAGAAAAAGAAGGAGGCAGCTAGGCAGCGGCGGCAGGAGATGAAGAGACAGCTCCTGGAGGAGCTAGCAAACACTCCTCCACGGAAGAGTGCAAGGCTGTTGTCTCACGTGCACAGAGAGAACTTGATTCCAAGGAAATTCAGGGAGGTGGCGGCCGCTTCCCCTACCTCAAGGCAGATGCAGAGCAGCGGATTCAAACAGTTTTATTCCATCCGGCGTAAGCCTCTGATGACTCCCGGGGTAACGGGTCTAAGGAACCTGGGAAACACATGTTATATGAATTCTATTCTGCAAGTGCTAAGTCACCTCCAGAAATTTAGAGAATGTTTTTTGACACTTGATCTCTGTGAAACAGAAGAACTCTTAGCCAAAACTGTGAATGGGAAGTCTAGGATGCCTGGCAAATTGGCAAATGGGTCTGCTGCTAATGAGTCAGGGAAGACTGACAAAGTGGGATCATATGGCATGCAGAGCTTGCCAGCTGGCTTAAATGGTGGCTCCTCAATAAGCAGGAGTTTAGAACTAATACAACCCAAGGAACCGAGTTCAAAGCACATCTCCCTCTGTCACGAATTGCACACCCTCTTCAGAGTGATGTGGTCTGGCAAGTGGGCGCTGGTGTCCCCCTTCGCCATGCTGCACTCTGTGTGGAGTCTGATCCCGGCGTTTCGAGGGTACGATCAGCAGGACGCTCAGGAATTTCTCTGCGAGTTGTTGGATAAAGTACAGCAGGAGCTGGAGTCGGAAGGAACGAAGCGCAGGATCCTCATCCCTTTCTCCCAGAGGAAGCTCACCAAGCAGGTCCTGAAGGTGGTGAACACCATTTTTCACGGGCAGTTGCTTAGTCAGGTACGCGTCTGCTTTTGGCACGGAAATCAGTTGGAGCCATTCACACCAAGGAGCAAAGGCTCTTGTTTATTGAGGAGCCACCAGATACACAAGAGGAGTTGCTTAGAAGTTCCTCCTGAGAAATAAATCTGTTGGGTTGCTGTGCAGGTTGTCAGCATATTCGATATTTGTCACGTGTATTGTAAATTCAGTTGCCACTTCAGAATGAAATCTGCGCAAGTTTTTACTGTGTTTTTAAAGTGTCTTTGTAATTTATTTTGTCCCTTCCTGGGTTTGTTTCTGTGGCCAGAAAGAATACGGTGAAGGACAGAGAGGGCAGTCATCTGGTGCTATAAAGAATAAGCTGTCTGTGATCATAAATATTTTTTTTTGCAGGCATTTGAAAGTCATCTACAGATAGTGAGCATGCTTAACACGTGTTTCTGTAGGAGCTGAAAGTGCCTGTCATGGTGCTCGGTCTCTTATTCCTGTGCTGTTCCCTTGTCTGAAACGTGTTATTCCCCGCAAGGCAGACCCTGAGAGCCCTGTGTGTTTTGAAAGTCCTCAACTACCTTTGCTTTCCAGGAGAAATGAAACAGTGCATAACTTGACACTCAAGGGTTTGCAAGATCAGACCACAAAGCGTATTATATGTGTGCGTTCTCATTACTGTTTATATCGTCCTTCTCAGTGCCAGTCTTACTAAGCTTACCATTCATAAGAACTTACGTGCACGTTAAAAGATTAAAAGGTGTATTTTTCAAGTTAAAGCTTTTGGCTTTTCAAGGAAAGGATGCTTGAAGTCGTGGTTCATTTGAATCAACTCTGCAGTGCATGAACTTCTTGTGGACTTCTTAACTAAAAGCTCTTTGTGCGGTTGTCTCTTGACACTGGAAGGTGGTGTGTGCTCTAGATTCAGTGGTGGGTCTCTGTTAACAGTGTGAAGACGTTCACAGATCAGTGTAATTTATCTGCTACCATGATACACTATAAATAACTTGCTGAGCTATTTTTTCTGCTTACGTAACTCTTGTGTACATGTACTGTATTTAATTTCAAACCCATCTACCCACATAAAACTTCTTTCCCTATCTGCTGGCTACGAATCCATCTTAAAGTTACGGGTGCCTTCAGTGGATGAAGCTGCAAGGTTGGGAGTTGGTTTTTGGCGGATGATTCTCACAGTAACAGTCTGACCAGACCTGCTTTCTGGTGTTGTTACCTCCTCGTTTTCTCACTTTCTGCCTCTGAGTTTAATTGAAAACTTTTCTGCTGTTCCTATTTATAATACTCTGGGATGACATAAGAGAACAAGTGCATCTGAAATTTGTCCTTTCATGCTCCATTCCTGAATAATTTTTATATAGTTAGCAGGTGAAACATTGAAGGAATTATACACTTCGACATATGCAAGGAAAGTAGAGAAACTATGGAAGGAAGATTGCGTGATAAATGCAAACACGTACTTTTTATAGTAGAAAACAGATCCAAAGTGCTTGTTACCCAGCTGTGAATTGTATTATACCCGTAGTGATGTTCATCTGAGGAAGTCAATCCCATAAAGGTCAACATTGTCTCTTTTTTTTTT
>VYZM01010634.1:559-12365 GCA_013398915.1 Dromas ardeola | reverse complement strand
TTTTTTTTTTTTTGGTAGGCAAACGGCGAAAGTCTTCTCCTAAACCTCTTGTTCTGAGTGAAGCTAAAAAGCAGTTAATGATCTACAGACTACCTCAGGTCCTCCGACTGCACCTTAAACGATTCAGGTGAGTGGGACACACACTGCGTGGCTTCCCGCTGTCTTTTTTTGGAAAGTTGAGGTGTGTGGTGTTTATGTAACTCAATATTTTAAACGCTGTTTGACTGTCACTGTAGATGTTTGACTTTCTTTGTGTTTGGCTGTTGTAAATCTCAACAATATCCTAACAAATTGTCCTGGTCTGACGTTTGTTTAGTGGCCAGCCCAGCCTAAACCACGACACAAATAATAAGTAGGCATCAGTGACAGAATCAGTTGTATTCCAAAGGTGTTAGAGCGAAAACAGAAGGCAAAAATTGTATGACGCCTACTTGACCCTAGCAAGGAGAGCTCTTCAGAGTTGTTTAGCAGTGGCTACCTGTGTGTGCATCTCCCCGCAGCCCTGTACCGCTGTCGAAGCAGGATCCTGAGTCTTTGATTCGTGCCCTTGTGTTTGCAGGTGGTCTGAACGTAATCACCGTGAGAAGATTGGGGTCCATGTCCTCTTTGACCAGGTATTAAACATGGAACCTTACTGCTGCAGGGACTCTCTCTCCTCTCTTGACAAAGAGACCTTTGTCTATGACCTCTCCGCTGTGGTGATGCATCACGGGAAAGGGTTTGGCTCAGGACACTACACAGCATATTGCTACAACACAGAGGGAGGTGCGTGTGCCTTATTACGGGGGAAACAAATTCAAGAAACTCATCTTTTATTCCATAGGCGTACTCCTTTGTAAAGCTTTATGATCGAAGTTGTTCAGAATCAAGTTTCCTGAAATTCGTACTTGTTTCCCAGAATGTATTGCTAGTAGCATGTTTTCTTTATTTTTTTTTTTTTCCATAAAGCCACAGATTGCTGCTCTTTGCTTTGCGGTCCTTTGGGATGCCTTTTATTGCTTGCTGTTAACAGCATGAATGCTTCATTTTCTCGTGCAATGTAACTCCGTGGAGCTGCTCCAGCTGGGTGTCTTTTCTCAGTATCCTTGGGATGATGAGATAAACAGAAAGTGTTTTGAAACTGGACAGGAACTATTCATGAATAACATCCGCAGGGTTTTTGTGAATTTCCAGCAGTCTCTTTCTGCAGCTGAATTAGTATTGACTCTGCCTTCTGGCTTGTGGAGAAAAAGGTACAAATTGCCTGTCTCCAGGGAATTTTTATTTTCCTAATCGAGTCTTTGGGCTATAATATACAATTGGTTAAATTGTGGTTTGGTATTTCTAAACTCTGCAAACGGCACAGAAATGATCAAAATGTTTTCCGGACTAGAAACTCCTTTCCAAAGCATCTGTAGGGGAAAAGATAGAGGTGCCTTTTCTCTTACATCGCCCTTTTTCTCTGTGGATGTTTCCTATGAACAGTTCCAAAATTCATTCAGGCGGAATGATGCCTCCCTTACTAATGTGCTCTTTCTCACTTTGATTCCTAGGTTTTTGGGTCCACTGCAATGACTCCAAACTGAATGTATGTAGCGTGGAGGAGGTGTGCAAAACCCAGGCCTACATTCTTTTTTACACTCAAAGAACAGTGCAGGACAAAGCAAGAATCTCAGAAAAACAACTCCAAGCTCAGGTGCCATCCAAAAATAGTGATAAGGACAGAAGACTGACATTCCCATGATGGGGAGCTCTGTAACTCAGTCAACAGTCTCAGTTTTTTTCAAAACCATTGGCGTTCACATCTTTCCTCTTTGTAGGAAAAAAGGCTCGCTGCAGGAAGGGGATCAGATCACGATGTTTGCCGCCCAGGATCTGGAAAAGCGTATCGAGCTGTGCAATTCTGACACGTAAGGTTGTAGTCAGAATCTTGTTTTTAAAGCATCTTGTTGTTAAGTTACGCTCACAAAATGAAATGAGAAAGTTCGATGCTGTATATCATTCATCTCATATCAAAAAGGAATTGTGTAAGGCGTGTAACAAATGAGCACAACCAGGAAACAGAGGCATTCAGCTGGCTTCAAAAGCCGTCAGTCCCTAGTAATGCTGATAAAACTCCAGAAGGAACAGGTACAGTACCCTCCCCTTTAATTGCCATTCTGATTTCCAGGGTTTGAATCACACAGTCACCCAGGTATTTATTTGAACGGTTGTTGGATAGATGGAGTTGACTGCCCTGAGAGCCATTCTTGCTGGAGAAACGTTTAACGTTCTTCTACCAGAGAAAATACTCCCCCAGGCCTCAGCTATCTCCGTGATACCAGTTTCTTTGCCATCAGTTGAAGGCAAACCCGTGGCTGGCAAGCTTAGTCAGCAGCTCTTTTTCTCAGTGTTACTGAGGCTGTGTGCACACTTGTAGGTTTATTCTCTGGGCTGAACTGAATTGGCAGCTAAATTCACTAGGAATGTGATTTTAAAACAGTTCTGCTCTGGAGAAAGCGTGTTTGAAAGCAAAACCCTGTAATAAAACAGGAGTGTACCTTCGTGTCATATCTGTTTACAGTGGCAGCAAAAACAAAGCCTATACTACAGGCTTCTGCTGGCATAACTTTGTTATCGGGATTATAAAGAAGTCTGAGCCCTGGCTTGCCCAGCTGTGACAGCAGAAGTGGGTAGCGCGGAGGCATCGTACACTGGCAAACTAGCACTTTTTTATAAGTGTGGCTTGTTTTCCTCAGGGAAACAGGGTGGTGGTAATACCGCAACGGTGGGAGACACAGCGAGCTTCTGTTACTGCCTCTGTAATGGAAACATTCATTAATTGTGGTTGTCGGAGCAGGCCCGGACTAACCGAAGGCAGTGGGGTCGCACAGGTGTCGGGTGCAGAATTCAGCCTCTGAAGTCTTTATTTCTGCTGGGACATAAAGGGAAGGAATGTAGTTAAATCTCAAATTCCATGTTGAGTTTGAAAGGTTACAAAAATGTGTGCATCTGGAATCAGCTTACTTTTTAGAATCCTGTGAGAAACATAGGGCCTTAGTTGACTATTTATAGTCACTTCTCAGCCTACAGTCGCACCTCAGGTGTTTTTATAATTTGGGGTTTGGCTGTTCACATTTCATGTTTTAATCAAATCTGAATATGTAACTGCAGAGAGACGTGATGTCTTTCAGTCTTGATGGTTTGTTTGTTTGTTGTTGTTTTTTTTTTAAAGTGGTTAAAGGTGAAGTAACCTAAAACAAGAGGTTCTTCAAAAAAAAAATTGGTTCCATTTTCAGGCAGAGAAGTTGCGAAAGTGTGTTTCGCTTCCTCCCTCTTCTCCTTTTATTCTTGTCAGCGTTTGCCCATCAGACACATGCTGACAACCCTACGTTGTTGTTGGAGAGGGTGAAGAGGTAAGTTTCCCAAATACTGTTCTTCTCTTTCCACTGTGACTTTTAATCTCCTGTCCTATGGGCAACTTGGTCTCTCTGCCTTTGGCTGCTGTCAGTCGCTGCAGCCACACAGAGACGAGTGCAGCAAACGAGAAACTTTTATTTTGTCAGAGCACAGTGTCGCGCTCGGTCTCCTCGGTCCTTAAAGGTTCCCATTTCTTCTGTGTCTGAGCAACGCGCTGCTTTTTGAACCTACAGAACTGTCTTTTTGACATTTAAGTATAATTTTGAGATCCCATGTTTGTATTTCTTTTTTGGAGTTGAGGCAGTTTGAAAGAGTCCTATGGGAACTGATTAAAAAGTTTTAGTTTTGGTTGTCTAAATGTAGCAGGGTCTGGAAGGATTTCTTATGAATGTCTGTCTATCTGTGTGTTTACTAGGTAGGGGATTTTCTGTGCTACCAGTAAATAACATTAATAAAAATGCAATAGGCCAAACTGAGATCCGATAAAAGTAAATGTGACTGTGCTGATTGCAGGGGAAGCGGAGTTGGGTTCAACACAGGTAGAAGTTGACATTCCTGAAGGAATCAAAATCAAGCGCTTGCGATGATCAGATACGTGATGGATTCTTTTCTAGAGCAAAACATATGCTCTGTGAAGACTGTGTGTCTCGAAAGGAAAACTAAAGGAAAAATAGTGCTTAACATTGCCTTTTTAATCGAAGAGGTGGAAGGGAAAACTGGTGTTTTTCCCATGTATCTGTCCTCCCAGGCCTGTCCACCCTTTAAGAGGATTATATTCTTCTAAACGACAGTCCTGGTTTACTGTGACTACCAAATGGTGCGTTCACTCTCTGAATCCCTTAGCCACGCTGGCCCTGTTTATATAAAAATTTGATAGAAAGGCAAACCGTAACGCAGCATGAGTTGTTCCTGCAGTGAGCCGAGACTCTTCGCCATGAATGCTCATCTTTTGACTGAGTGTTTTGCATTAATATTTGAAATCAGGTAGTAATACATTTGTCGCGTGAATCGAGTGGGTTGCAGAGGGGAGTGAGGAGCTGGGATCGTTCCTGTAGCCGTTTGCTGCATCTGATGGCCCAAGCAGATTTTGTAGCATTTGCTGGTGACGTCTTTTGACACTAGTGGCCTCTCCATGTGACGTTAGCCTAGTTGTGCTGAGATGTGGAGATACTGCAGTCAGAAAAATGATTGCCCTGATAGGGAAGGAATGAATTATACTTCGAAATAAATAAACTTGCTTTTTCCAACACTGTGAGGTTTCTGTAATATTTAGCTTTTATTTGGAAGCGATAGCGTATAGCATTTTTTATGCTGTTTGGTTTATATTTGTCTACTGCAGGCTTCTTTATATAAGCATAGCCCAGTGCTCCCCCCATGGTGGACACTGTTTTATAGTGTCCTGTTTGCCAGAAATTCTGATTGGAAATTACCTCTCTACATCAGTAAAATGAAAATACTACTTGCAATTACAATGAAGCCCACTTAAGCCTGACAAAGGGTAGCCTGTAAAGCAAACTTTGTCCCTTCTGTAATGGTACGGCTTCAAATCCTAAATACACTGGTGCGTATTTTGAATAATTCCAGGTTTAAGGCTCTGCTTCTGCAAACACATAGGTTTGTGATGATGTGACTTAACTCACGCGTGAAGTTCTGTGGCCACAGTTGTGTGTTGCGAGCTAAGTGTCTGCAACATAAAAACCTTTATTTTGGTGAAACTGGGAGTAGAATTGGTTTCTCTGCGTGCTGGGATTCCTGTACTGGGCTCCCAGTCGTGTAGCAAGGAGTGAGTTGCCTTGAGAGATGCTCAGAGCAAGCGTGAGGCTCTTGGCACCTTGCAGGTTATTGTCTGAAGGCTCAGGAAGCCGCTGTGCGCTGGCAGCCTGGCAGCCTTGGGGACAGAACAGTTCCCAGCATATCCTTATTCCATTCCACTTGTAAGTAACTTGGCATTCCTTAATTTTATGTTTTTATGAATGAAGGCTTAACGTATTCATGGCCAGGTATGATACAGCATCTGCTGCAGTTGTTGGCAAACACTTTATTTTAGCTAACTTTATTCCACTAGCAAATTAGTTACATAAACTTGCCTTTATGTTATCCCTCTACTGGCGGTGTTTCCAAGTTAAACTATGCATACAGCAAAAACAGTTTCTCTGCAAAGCACTGAAAAACCAAATTTTTTCCCCATTAGTTCTGACCAGAACAATTCTCTGGTCTGGCTTTGAAGTTGTTAATGTGAGGCAGCAAATAGAATCATGCATATTAAATGCTTGACATCAGACTTTGCTGGGTGGCAGCACTACCCCCACTTAGGGACTTCCAGACGGGTTTTTTTTTTGAGTGTAAGAATAAAACTGGAAATGGTAAAAGCATTAAGTGTGTCCTATGGACTTGCTATCAGGGGTTTTTTTTGCTTTTAGAAGGCAAGGCTTCTAGCAGAAATATTGTCTTGGTGGTAACTTAGAAACTCTTTTATTGATTGTAATGTCCCCAATGCTTAATTGCATCCCAATGAGACAGACTAATGAACTTATGGCTGCTGCCGGATCACCCCAGGAGGAGCTCCAGTGGAAGTCGATGTGTTGCAGAATGAGAACTCTGTAACAAGAGACAGGGAGATTAGTTTTACCTGCCAATACGGTTTTCTGAAATAATTTTGTATGATTCCTTAGATTTAGTGCCTTGTACCCAATAATATTTTGCATGGGACAGAAACGTTGGGGAATAAGTCATGGGTCCCCCCCTCCTGGCGGAAGCAGACAGATTTGTGTGGTTTTACAAGTACTCGGTATCGCTGACACTTTTACATGTCGTGTCTGTACGTGAATGAAGTTTACCAGCAAGCTCAGAAGCTAGTATTTTAGTGTTATATGTTTGAAATCTCTGTATTTGTAATAATTCAAATAACAGCTCGTTCAAAAGCGGATTGGGTTGGGCTGCTTAGATTTTCTCGTGTCACCCAGGCCCCTCCAGCCAGGTCAGCAAGTTGGTGTCTGTCAGAGCACGTAGCATAGAGCAAGGATTAAAAACTCCAGTGGGGTTTTTAGAGTAGCTGTAGCTTTGGGAAGCGCCTTCTGTTACAAACCTAATGATGATTGCTGGTTTAGGAAAGAAAAAAATACAGTTCCCATTGCCATGGCAGTGTTTGCGCAGGTTTCCTTTTAGCAGTCCAGCAAATACTTCCACGCAGGAGCAAAAGCATGCCGTGGTAATGCCTGTGCGAATTTAATAGGCAATAGATACAGTTGCATAAAGTGGCCAAGTGTCCCTTCTTCAAATTAAATAGTAAAATCCCAGCACCAGCTCTAAACATTGCCTTTTTGTGTGCCTCTAATCCCTTCAGCGGGTTTGAGATCGGATAGGATGGACTTAGGTTGAGAATTTATTGCCTGTGGGAATAGAAAACCTCAATTCAGTGGGTTTTTTGGTGTCTATTACATTAATATTGATACCTCTTTATTGCATATGGGAATGTGAAGCATTCTAGCAAGCTTCTAAATCTGTAAAACCACATGTTTTAAACGATCAGAAGCTACATACGTTAGTGACCTGGACCAACTAGTGATTATTTGTCTTAGTTGATTTTAGGGCTGTGCCTTTAGGCTGCTCCTTCTGTTGTACCTATTTTTATTTTGTGTGTGTGTGTATGGGTTCCACTTGTTTAAAGGATGGTGGGCCAAAAGACTTTCATAAAAGTTCTTAAGTCTTAAAAATGAGCTTTGCAATGTACATTTCCAAAAGGGAGGGGGAGAAAAACAGAAAAATAAAAAAGACCAGCCCAATGGGCTGAAGACTGACTTTAACCACTGTTAACTATTTATTGTTCTGAAGCTTGGCAGGATGCAGGACACATTGCAGTTACAGCCAAGTGCTGTACCCTTGGGGTTCTTCCTGAACTGCCGTACTACTGATTTTGTGCAGGCTGGGAAGGAGTCGAGATGAATGAAAACGACCAGTAAAAAGAAAGCCAAGCCGACCGCAGCAATAATCTCTGATCTAAGTTTAGAAGAGACAGGAAGCATCTGATAAGGGGACCTTGTGTGTTAGAGGATTGCGTGTTTCGCAGGCAGAGACATTAACAAAATCCGAACGCAGTCTCATTAGCAGTAAGCTCCTACTGTTTTTTTGCGGCACAAACTTTCTCTAATCAGTAGCCTCATAGTGGCAAAACGAATGGTGCTTTTCCATTAGATATTACAGTTCCTAAGGAACGGTACCCCAAATTCTCAAGTTTATAAAGGAGCTACCTACTTAAAACCCCGCTATAAATGCTTTGCCATAACTGGAAGCAAGAAAGGAGATGATACAGTCGATGACTTCACCTAATTTGATTTGTAATTTTTAGTCTTGATGACATACTTCCAATAGAGGTGGAAGGTGGTAAATTTGATTTTTATTTTTTTTCCATGCTGAAGTGCTGTGCCCTGACTTGTGAAACTAGGACTTGGCGGGATCTGGAGTAGGAGACGCCTCCTCTTGTTCCTGCCATGTTCTGCGTGAGCATGTCGTTTTGGGGGCGTGGGGCTTCTCAATGTTGCTCCTACTAAAGAGGAACCACCACATCTCCTCAACGCGGGCAGGGTTCAGTGTGAAGTACTCAGGCTGGCCTTACTTCCTTAGAAAAGCGTATCTGTACCATGGGGATAACTTGTACTGCTACAACTGGGTTAGTACGAATCCGTGCCGCGTTGCTGGGCAGAGAAGGTTAAAGAATGTGATAGCAGGGGCAGGCTGGAGAATAATGTGTCACCACTGCTCGTGGTGCACCGCTGAGGAGAATCAGTAGCTGAAAAATCAGGATAACCACCTGTGGGGCTCCTTCTCTTTCGCACAGTTAGCGTGGTGTTTGGGCTGCGTAACTCCACACCTCTTGATTTAGGAATGGCATTTTCATAGCAAGTCTCATCTTCACTCTCTGTACATTTATTAAATGACATTACTGGGCCTGACCCTTAAGGCTATTTCCTATTGCTACAAGATGAACCACACATTTCCATGTGAAAACCAAGTTTTCGCCTAGTTTATCAGATGTGCAAACTACCGTAATTTACCACTGCCAGCCTAGCGCCCATGTAAAAGAATTGGGTCCTATTTTTTTTCCCCTGCTTAACTTCAGCTTTGATTAAGCAGTTACAAACTCTTTAAGCCACATCTAACGAGCAGTTTACAGGAAAGAAACAAGTGGATGAGATTGTTTCCAGTAAAACTTTTTTTAACAGGTCTGCCTTTCCGTAAAGGAAACTTATATACAGCTTAGAAACTTAAAGGAGCTTCTCCGAGAAGAGTGCTGCCCAGGCGAGCTCCCTGAAGGTGTGATGGGCTTGGGCAGGGTGCTGCCGGGGAGCCCCCGCTTCTGCTAATGCCCTGGAAGCTTCACTCTTGACTTGAGTAAGGGCAGAATTAAAGCTTATCTTCAGCACTTTAAAAAAGTTAATCCCGCTGCAAGTTAAGGTTGCTGGAAGGGTGCTGTTGGCAGAGGCAGCACAAGACAAGGAGTTTTCCCTCAATATGAAATCCCCCGGTAGCTCTTGTGGGAACAGGAGTTTAACGCTGTGCCGCTTTCTTGGGCGAGGAGCCAGGCTGGAGCTTGGGTGTGTTTCCTCATTTTTCAGTGACTTCTGTGGGGACTTTAAGTCAGAACAGCCTCTAGTTTCTGCTTCGAGTTTCTGGTACTTGCGTCACTAATGACTTAAGCTCATGTATGCCATGCTGTGCTCATGAATGAGGCTGCCTTTGCTTCAAGGACACTCCCAGGCAGCAGCAAGTGACAAGAGAATCCAATTAATTACTGAATGTTTCTGGCAATCTGTCCAGCTGTCTCGCAGCTCGGTGCAAGCACACCGCTCCTAATCGCGGGTTCAGCGGCTTTTATTTTAGTCAAGGTTTGTTAAGACAACATCCAGGAAGTCACCTATGGCAGCCTTATGTGCTTAACTGCCTGAACTGCCCCCTGCCTGAACCCAGGCCTCGGGAGGAGATTAGTGTGTTCTAAATCAAAACTAAGATTAACTATAAAATGACTTAATGTTCTAATTAATCCCCTTTTCCTGCAGAAACTGTTTCTGCATAACTTGGATTATCCGTACTTCAAAAGAACTTCATTTCTTTACAGGATGTTAAATACCCGCTTTGAAAACAGCATTTTTAAGGATCTGTATCGGTAGTGGAATGTGTTTCTCCCTGGGGCAGGCGAGAGGGCAGTTCTGGGTCACAAAACGTGCAGGCAGCGCTACTTCAGAAGAATGTCTTAAACTAAAAACCTGTGCATAACCGTCCAAAGAATCTGAAGCCATGTTGCAGTCCTACTGCCATAATGCTCAGGGCTGGGAAGTTATTCTGCTCTACAAATAGCAGCTTCGAGGAGCTGTCGTGTCACGCACCCGAGTCAATCACAGCCACAGCTCCCACATCAGCCTCGCGTGGTGTTTTTGCTGTCCCCCGAACAGCTCCACCACCCACAGCTGGACTTTGAAGTTGGTATGGGCAAGCTGTAGTCTCAGTCCAGGGCGCTAAAATGCTATGCAACACCAAACGGCTTCTTCTTCCCACAGACAGACATCATTCCTTTACAGTACGTGTCCCAGCTTTATCTCATCCGGACATCACCCAGGAAACCTTCTGGTGGTTATTTTACCTAGGGCTTGTCACAGTTTTGTTTTCCCTTTGAATAAGTAGCTGATGGGTCCTGCTTACAACCCAGGACTGGACTTGTTCCTTTGTCTTTCGGGTGTGAAATACAAATCATGTTTTTATGATTTTTTTGTAAATCTTTACTCTTTTTACACCTTGTTTTTGTAAGCTGAAGTTTCTTATTAAAAAAATGAAATTCCAGTGGGTTATGTCATTATTCTATGTACTTTAATAAACATCTAGATGGGGATACGAAAGAAAATTCCACGCACAATGGTTTCACATCCTTGAGAAAACTATTCCCATTGTGCCTTGCAGAATGAACTAAAAAGAAATTCTCCCTCTCACACTTAAAAGAGTTTTTCCCCTCGTCATTGATTCAAGCATGACAGCTTTGATGTGCGAGTAGCAGCTCTGCAGACAAGGAGAACAGAACCTGCTCCTGTGAATGTATCCGCCAAACACATCTCCTCTGGTCCTCGTGTGTGTGGGGGGCGAGCTCTTCTCCCTTGCAGCGCTGTTTCTTTCCTAGGTCAGCAATTAAACAGAGTTAGACGTGGTTGTTTCTAGTTCTAGTTGGCGTACGGCAGTTTAACACAGCTTTACAACTCTTTGTACAAATTTGATTGCTCTAGGCTTGGTGCCAGGGTGTGCTCGGGGTTTAGTCCCCCTTGTACCTCGTTATTCATTCATTCTCCTATGAAGACAGGCTGAGAGAGCTGGGGGGGGTTCAGCCTGGAGAAGAGAAGGCTCCGGGGAGACCTTGGAGCCCCTTCCAGTCCCTAAAGGGGCTCCAGGAAAGCTGGGGAGGGACTCTGGGTCAGGGAGGGGAGCCATGGGACGAGGGGGAACGGTTTTAAACTGGAAGAAGGGAGATTTAGAGTAGATATTAGGAAGAAGTTCTTTGCTGTGAGGGTGGGGAGCCCCTGGCCCAGGTTGCCCAGAGCAGCTGTGGCTGCCCCATCCCTGGAGGGGTTCAAGGCCAGGTTGGACGGGGCTTGGAGCAGCCTGGGCAGGTGGGAGGTGTCCCTGCCCAGGGCAGGGGGGGGCACTGGGGGGGCTTTGAGGGCCCTTCCAGCCCAAACCATTCTGTGATTCTGTGATTATCTTTTATTTGGTCACCTCACACGGTGCCGTGCTCTTCCGGGGGAGGCTGACGTGCTTTGGGGGCTTCTGCCAGCAGGAGGGCACGCGCACGTGGTCACCACGCCTGGGTCACCGGTATCTGGGAACAAGTTTTACAGCCAAGCGCAGCAGCAGCTCCCGGAGGCCCCCCCGGCCCCGCGCCCGCCCGGCCCCTCCCTCCGGCTCGCCGCCGACTCACCGCTGCTACGGGACGGGCTGCGGGGCCATCAGGTCGATGTCCGTCAGGTTCCGGGCGACCCAGACTCCAGCGGCGAACAGCCCCAGGTTGACCAGCAGGTTCCTGAAAGGCAAACCGGCAACGTCGGCTCCCGCGGCCTGTTCACTGTCCCGCTCCCTCTCGCGGCCTGCCCCCGCTCCCGGTCTCGGTCCCAGTCCCCGCCCGCCGCACCGACCTGCGGAAGTCGTTCCGATCGGTGGCGAAGCGGTAAGCGCTCCGCAGCCACCCGCGCAGCCCCGCCGGCCCGCCCGCCTGCCCTCCGGCCGCCGCCGGCGCCGCCGCCATGCCGCTTCCTCCTCCTGCGCCGCCGCCGCGCGATGCCGTCACCTCCGGCGCGACGCGGCCTAGTGCGGGGCTCCGGCGCGACGAGGCCTAACGCGGAGGCCGCTGTCCGGGACTGAGGCGGCGGCGGGGGGGGACCAGAGGCGGGGGGGG